>CM059191.1:61624490-61915539 GCA_030323885.1 Branchipolynoe longqiensis
ACATATGTGTAGTATAAAGCATTTATACCAATATTATTCTGGATGGAACCTGTTAATTGTTAATCGCGGCGGGGCGGACTCGAACCCGGGCCCCCCACCTTGCACACCGGGCCGGGAGAACTGCCAGCTCTAGGGGGCTGAGGCAAGTCTAATCCTGCTAGGCGTCGGGTGCATGCGCCAAGCCTCCGAGCGTCCAGTCGGACCGAGGCAAGTCTAGGCTGGAATGTGTCATGCGCATGTGCGCGCCTCCAGGCCCCAACGGTTCTCCAGTATATCGGCCATTCGAACCCGAGTTCTAGCTTGGAAGAGACGTGCCCGTGCACCAACGTGCCCATGCACCGCGTGAGCCTGCAAGATGCCGGTCGATATCTGTGCGACGTGTGGGGAGGAACATGATGCCCCGCGGGGTCTCAAATGCAAGAGGACTAAGACCGGCAGACGGTCTGTGAAGGCGGAAACCGCTTTGTCGAGTGAGGAAACCGCGGGTACGTTGGAAGCCGCGGCCGGGAAATCAAACCGGCGCACGGGTGAAGGAACGGAAGACTACGAGGAGGACGACGAGGAGCGGGAGCTGCAACGGTTGGTGGCGGCGAAGGCGCGGGAGAGAAGGAAGAAGGCTCTGCGTGCAGTACTGGACGCTGGATCGCCGGAGGAAGATGCAGCGCCAGTGGTGAAGGCGACAAAAAAGAAGTCGTCAGGGAAAAAGGTGGGGGAGTCATTAGCCGAGCCTGGTGAATCCCCGAGTGATAGTAGCTCCGACTATGACTCGGCTTCAGATAGTGATACGGGGAGGAACAGCAGGAGGAGACGAAGGAGGCGCAGGCGCAGTAAGTTCGCGTTAAACAAATATACAATAAACGAGAAGCGCCTTAAAAAACTATCGGTGATGGAGCTGATCCATGCCGCCTTAATATGGTGCATTAAGCGCGGGAAACATGTGGGATTTGAATATGAAGATTTGGAACGTTACATTGGTCATGTTGCATATATGTGTATGCACGCTTCTACGTCTACCTACACGGACCAGGCCTATCGTGGCTACGACAAGGCGATCAGGGACAAGGTGAAGGAAAAGGGACTGAAAGCCTTTGTCATGGGGGATCACGAGATATCTCTCCTTCATTTCAATTTGGAGAACACCCGTAGTAACAGGGACGCCAAGCGTCCGGCACGGCCAGCTTATACCGGGAAAACATATGACAATTCCCGGAAGCTCTGTTATGCTTATAACTATAATAAAGAGGGCTGCACCGTGCGGCGCTGTGATTATGAACATAAATGCCTAAACTGTAAAGCGGGGGCGCACCCGTCGAGTGAGTGTAAAAATAAGCGAAACTGACTGGTGTGCGAGCCTGCTAGGGCAGCGGGGCCGGCGCCCGTTGACCAGTTTGAATTTGAATTACGCGCCAAAAGTGGCGGCATCCAAGATGGCGGCCGAGTCGGGGACACTACTTTGGCATCCCCCGACGTTCGATGTGAGGTGACTGAGGGCAGTGGGGCTAACATGGCCTCACCAAATTATGTATGTGATGTTGATGTTCGACTTGGTGAATAAAATCAGAACTGTGCATTAAAAGATATTAATCGAGATGAAAGTATTGCTCAGGCAGAATGTGACTTTGATATATGTGATGCTTTAAAATGTGATGTTTCAGGTGACGCTGATTTAACACGCAATGTGCTGAGTACTGAGGTTTCAGGTGAGGGAAACGTTGCGGGTGTTGTGGTTTGTGTTGATGTGATGGTTGATCACCCAGATACTTATATTGTTGCCGATGATAAGCCGGCCGCAGATGTGTTAGCAGATACGGGTTACGGTTGTGCGGCAGACCAGCACACCGGAGGTGAGGGCGACATGCCACAATGGGGTGCTGAGAGTGGGCGGTGCCATATCTATCCGAGCATGTGTGATGAGAATGGGGACTGGCTTAGGATCGTCGGGCCTGACCTCTCTCAGCCAGATCAGGTTGAGGTGTACTGCTCGATGTGGGTAGTTGACCAATGGGGTGAAGAACGGGTTGAGAAAAGTATCAATATCTATGCGGCGTGTCTCCAGGGCATTTGTGAGTGCACGCATGAGGTGGGCGGGGCGACAGCCCAGATCAAACCCTGTCGTATCTACGCTGAGGCGATGTGCCGTGGCGACACTGACCCAGACTGGGAGTACATCCTCAGGGGGGCCTGCTTTGGTTATCGGGTAATCGACCCAGACTGTACGAGCGCCTACTCTCAAGGGAATTACTCGTCCATAACTAAGGGGGTGACGGGGAGCTTGATGAGCAATATGCTTCGTGATGAGATATCTGCAGGCTTGGTGTGTGTCGTAGATGAACCGTGTCTATGTGTACACCCCATGGGGGCTGTGCCCAAAGGCCATGATGACTTCAGAGCCATCGTGGACTGCTCGAGTCCAACAGGGTTCTGTGTGAACGAGCACACTCGAGCCTGCAGAACAAATTTTAGTTATAATTCTGTCGAGACGGTCACTAGATTACTCCAGGAAGGGGACCATATGGCCACTATAGATATTTCAAACGCATACAGGGCGATCAATATACACCCGGCCAGCAGAGAGCGTCAAGGCCTAAGCTGGGACTTTGGGGATGGCATAGTTAATCTAAGGGATAACAGGCTGTGCATGGGTCTGAGCAGTAGCCCCTTCGTCTTTTCAAAGATCAGCGATTTCATTGTCAGATGCATGATTAGAGAGGGATATGAAGAGTGCATCAACTACCTGGACGACTTTTGTGTCGTAGGCCGGACAGCGGCCGAGTGCACAGAGGCACAACGAGCCTTGGTAGCAATTCTACGCAGGTTGGGCTTCTACGTCAGTTTCCGGAAGCTAACTCCCCCAGCTAGGATAACTAGATTCCTGGGTATAGACATAGACTCAATAGCTATGGAGCTGAGACTACCTGATGACAAACTAGCGAAACTGGTCGCGCAGCTTAGCCTATTCATGCGGAGGCGGAAGGCGACAAGGCTAGAGTTGGAGGGGCTCGGGGGTGTCCTCGCCCACTGCTGCAAGGTCATACATGGGGGGAGGACCTTCTCGAGAAGAGTCTATGACCTAATTGCCTCCGCCAAAAAAGCCACCCACAAGGTCCGTTTGAATGAAGATTTCAGACTGGATCTGAAATGGTGGCTGGAATTTGCCTCGAAATTCAATGGGAAAGCGAGTATAATCCCCTCAATGGACCCCGTGATCTCAGTTTACAGTGACTCGGCCAAATTCGGGTTCGGTGCATTACATGGTGAGGATTGGGTGGCAGGCGCTTTTGAATCGGGGGCGGCCAAGAAGCTTCAGAAATGGCTGGGCCATCACTTTGTCAGTGCAGAGGACGAGGGGTGCAGATCAGATAATATAAACGTGTTAGAAATGTGGCCGGTGCTGATGGCGGTTTGGCGATGGGGCCCGACTTGGAAGAACAAGACGGTAGTGTTTGTAACGGACAACACACAGGTGATGGCCGCCCTTAACTCTGGCCGTAGCAGAAATAAAATAACGATGAGCTGGCTACGCCGCATTTTTTGGGCGTCCATAACTTCTAACTTTGATGTCCAGTCGGTATATATAAACACCAAATGTAACGTGATATGTGACAGCTTAAGCCGTCTGGATAAATTTCAGAGCATAGCGCGCATCAGGGATGCGGACCTGAGTGAAGCAATGTGTTGCCACAATATCTTTAACTGCTAATCTCGCTTCAGATTGGAAAAAACTACTGGAAGAAAGACGTAATTATGATAAGAACCACTACGCAAGTTCTACTATCGAGGTTCGCTCCGTGCAAGTCAACGCTTACATTGCCTTCTGTGAGGTATTTCAAGACCAGATATGTCCTTATCCATGTGACTCGGACCAGGTGTGTCTCTACATGTCCTATTTAGCAAGGCGTTTGTGCTACTCGTCCATCAGGAACTACCTGAGTGGACTAAATAACCATCTCAAGGATCTGGGTTGCCCGCCCTATAAATTATGCCGACCATCATATCAAAAAATGCCTGTCCGGGATACGAAGGTTGAAGGGTAACGAGGTAAAACAAGCAGCCCCCCTCCTGCCATATGATTTAATTAAGTTGTTTGCGGTATTCTTTCCCTCCGGGGGGCACACGGCGGTCAGGGCAGCCATGCTGTTATCTTTCAGAGCACTACTCCGCAAAGCACACGTTACTATGTCAGATGCAGCCTTATTGCGGGGGGACATAGAGTTCTACCCGTGGGGGATGCTAGTGTGCGTCAGAAAATCCAAAACTAACCAGTTCAGGGAACGGGTTCATAAGATACCAGTGGCCAAGGTGGCAAACCGAGAGTTATGCGCCGTCTCGTGGGTAAAAAAGGCACATCGACCAGTGCCCGGCGCCTTTGGATGCAAAAGCCTTCAGGATACCTAGAGCAGGACACTCCGTCCCACTAACCTATGCATTCTATATGGCAGTATTAAAAGCGGCATGTACCGCGGGCCGGCCTGCCTGCAGGGGACTTCTCATCCCACAGCCTTAGGCGTGGGGGTGCGACATTCCTCAGGCTCTCAGGTGCGTCTGAGGAACAGATCAAGGAGAGAGGTGACTGGCGGTCCGATTGTGTAAGGCAGTACCTGAAGGCCTCTCTCACAGAGCGCCTGACACTCGACTTGCGGGTGTCAGTCATGCTTGGTATGATATACTAACTATCAGGGACACCATCTGTCTGGTTGGGGTGGTTTGGGTCTTTTGTGGCCAGCCAGAGTACCTACTCAATCCAGTTATGTATCCTGTTATGTGTAATGACTAATAATGTGTAGTATAAAGCATTTATACCAATATTATTCTGGATGGAACCTGTTAATTGTTAATCGCGGCGGGGCGGACTCGAACCCGGGCCCCCCGCCTTGCACACCGGGCCGGGAGAACTGCCAGCTCTAGGGGGCTGAGGCAAGTCTAATCCTGCTAGGCGTCGGGCGCATGCGCCAAGCCTCCGAGCGTCCAGTCGGACCGAGGCAAGTCTAGGCTGGAATGTGTCATGCGCATGCGCCCGCCTCCAGCCCCAACGGTTCTCCAGTATATCGGCCATTCGAACCCGAGTTCTAGCTTTAGGTTACTGTTCTATTGACTCATTCGACTTTGATTGATTGATTACTTTGACTATTGATTCGCATGATGAATGGACTTGATATTTGATTATTCTTTGATTGCTTGATTGATTGTTGTATTGATTCCTTGAATTGACTTTGATTGATGTGAGTTTGATGAATAAACGGTGGGTCTTTTGTGGCCAGCCAGAGTACCTACTCAATCCAGTTATGTATCCTGTTATGTGTAATGACTAATAATATAGACACACCTTTATGAATAATGAAGTGAAATGCCAGCTAAACACAAACATGTGGAGCTCTAGATATGGATAGGACTTGATGATTTGATTGCTGATGGTTTAAAGGAGTGTCGGCAGCTTATTATACGAATCGCCCTTTACTATCAATGAAGCTAAAGCTATTGTGTGTGTATTGGTTCAAAGTTGCATATTTCAACGGTTTTGAGTTTCTGTAATTTTTCTGAGATAAATATATTAAATTGAATGTTATAATAATCTACTTTACTTAATGGCCCTGTCACACTACGACGCTTCTCGCTGGTGCGCCTGCGCGCAATCAGCGCGCAAAATATCTTCTATGCGTCGAGACACGTCCAACTTTTCGGCCGTTTGGGGGAAGAGATTGGTGTCAGCGCGGCGTGTTATTCACGCGCGGCCAATGTTAGTCGACGAGTGAGGAAAAAAAAAAGAAAAATGTTTGGCGCGATGTGCTCATATGACCTTAGATGTTGGTAGGACGTAAAATAACAAAGCAACCATTTGGCACAACGTGCGGGAACGACCCTCACGCACGCGCGGCGTCTGCCTAGCATTCGCATAATGATCTTCCAGCGCTGTTGACATGCTTCTGACGTCGCCATAATATTGGCACCCGCGCGTTGACGTCGTCATGCTTTTTTGACATGCTCAAAACATCTAGCGACTAACCACGCACGCCTCCCTCCTCCGGCGACTGTCGACGTCCAGGATAGTGTACCGACATGTACCGACATTCGCATAATGTCCCTCTAACGTTTCCCAACGTTTCCCGACGTTTCGCCAAAAAATTACAAATGTCGACGCGCGTTGGAGAGAAACATCATAGTCTGACAGGGGTATTAGTTTTAAGCAACTTTTATTTTTAATGGCTACCTTTTGAGATATTTGAAGCGCTTACTTGCTAAATTAATTTCGGCAAGCATGCCAAAACTTTGACACCATATTCCCATAGGCTTTGTGTGGTAACATGTTCTATTAAATTGACTTAGTATTCCCTTCTATGTGGCAAGAAATGCTTAATAAGTCCATGGGTACCTAAGGTAGATATGTAGAATCAAATCTAGGTGATTGTCTTGGTTTTGAAATGTTGATGCTTCATCGAACTATGCACCTATAAATATTGTAGGCGTAGTAAGAAATCTATCTCTGCTGTTAGTACATTTGCAGGGTTCATATGATGGGTGCCCATAGGCCAATCATCTAATAATAAATGAAGTATTAATTCCAACGGTCGACAAAAAAGGAAAATATGACTCATTTGATGAGACTAAATAAAACTAACTCACAAATGTGCAATGAATTTGCATGCCAGGTGAAAAGACATGGATGGGTGAACCAATTGGTTGGTAATTGAAGTTGTATGTCCTGGTAACATCCAAGGTCATATCAGGACGGGTACTTACTTGTGACAGTGTACACTCATCTGGTATGCAGGTATTGCAGGTATAGCAATACCTCAGGGAGTTTGACGCCTCTACCCTGCAGAGTTGTAAACCACTGCCTTGTGGTACAGGTTCTTGACAGAACTGAAGGCTAAGGGAGCAAACCCTAAACAGAAAACCATGTCACTGTGGCAGCATTAAGGGCGGTTGATGTATGGAACTCCCAACAACTCCCGGCCAGCCACTGCAGGGACAAATAGTTTTGGGCCTGTCTTGACATGTTCTTGCCGGTGTGAAACCTCTATTTGCTCCCCGAGAGAGTGCCCCTGATAACTTGCAAAAGCCAGCAGCACTTCAACACTTTTGCAGGCAGCTTTCATGAAATGGGAGAGCGGCAGTCAAGTAATGAAAGCAGTCTTTGTCGCATCGCGTCCGACAGCATGATTATGATGATGATGTGCACTCATGGTGACTTTATAGTGCTGCCCCACTGGGAAATCAGGCCGCTGACACCATAACCTGATATCGCACTCAGTCACATTATCCTGATACTGAGCTATCCGGTCATTGCTCTATCCTATTATTTAATTAAAGTGACAAGTATATATTTTGTAAGTCATTGATTTGACTCGACCGGGAACCGAACTCCCGATCTCCCGCACGCGAAGACAGTGCTCTACCTATTCGTCCACCGTACCCGGTATGGATGAATCAGGGGTGGGGTGATAGGAATTAGGAGGGGGAGGGTTAAACACGACCTTTCAGGGTGGTGTCTGGGGCATTATCAGTTAGCGGAGGACCCAGAGCGTGAGCAGCCATTAGCTGGAGCTCGGCCACGTGACGGCCGGGGAGAAGCCAGTGTAAGTAGCATATGGAAAGGGGGGGGGGGGGGGAGGGGGAGTAGCGCAGGGGACGTCGCAGTTGGCTGGTGGCGGGGGCCGATGGGTAGTGGGTGGTGGTAGTGAGAGAGGGTGGGGACAGGGTGGGGAGGGTGGTGAGGGAGGGTGTGAGGGGACGGTGGTGAGGGGACGGTGGTGAGGGGACGGTAGTGAGGGACGGTGGTGAGGGACGGTAGTGAGGGACGGTGGAGAGGGGAGGGTGGAGAGGGAAGGTGGAGATGGGAGGTTGATGAGGGGACGGTAGTGAGGGACGGTGGAGAGGGGAGGGTGGAGAGGGGAGGTGGTGAGGGGAGGGAGATGAGGGGACGGTGGAGAGGGGAGGGTGGTGAGGGGAGGTGGTGAGGGGAGGGAGATGAGGGGACGGTGGAGAGGGGAGGGTGGAGAGGGGAGGTGGTGAGGGGAGGTTGATGAAGGGACGGTGGGGAGGGCAGGGTGGTGAGGGGAGGGTGGTCACTTTGCCCACCCACCAGCCCTCTTTGTCAGTGATCCATAGGGCCAATGTTAGGCCACATCTTCACCAACACAAGCCAATGACTTAGCCCTATTGACAGTGCCAGCTATCACCTCAATGCTGCATTAGCGCCACCACTTATTTCCACCCACCCATCCTCAAATAGTTGGCATGACTGCACCGTATGTTAACTCATGTGTTCGCATAGCTATAAATGTATACTTAATCAACTATAATGGTCTGTCTCTCCTGTCAATGATCCGTTAAGCTGTCTGGATCTTGTATAACCAGACGGGACGACCGAATGAGTTAGAGCGTCCGTCTCCTGTTTTGGTCGATCATGGGTTCGTTACCTGGTTGAGTCAAACCAATGACTTAAAAAAAATTGATACTTGTTGCTTCCTAGCCTGGCGCTCTGCATTCTTAGGATAGGGCAACAGGCAGTGGAATGAGGAAGACCAATCATCCGCGATTGAAATTTCTCCTGCTTAATCAACTGATCTAGCGAAAATATATATGTATATAACTAAGCGCTACATCACGTTGATTATCGTTAACAATGCTACAAATAGAAATGCACAATTCTTAGACGGAATTTCCCGACTTTACTTGGAATCTTACCTAAAAGAAATAACAAGAAATATTCTGCAGCAGAATTAACTTGCTCTGCCAATTATTAATGTCAACGGCTGTGGAGTGTGTAAAGGGACCAGACTGCTTTAGACCCGTGACCAGTCTGACTGTCCAGATGACTCGGGTCCTTCGGGGTCCAGTAGTCCAGGCTGTGTGTGTGGGAGCGGGGGGGGGGGGGAGGGGGGCGAAGCAGAGGCACAGTTTCTAACTGTCAATAAGGTTGTGCTTCAATACTTGTTAAATTCAACCAAATATTGTACAAATAAATCCCATTTGTGATGATTAATCCAAATCACTTTAGCTTATTTCCGTCCTGTTCTCTTTTATGTCTGTGGGATTTTTTTTTTGTAACCACTAAATTATTTGCTTTGTTATTTCGTTCAATAAGTAGGGGGAATTTCAATCGCAGACTAGTCGTCTGCCTTGGTCCACTCTTCATTGCCTTGTCTTAGTAATGCCGAATGTCAGGCCAAGCAGCGATCGGTATAAATGTTTAAATCATGAGTTTAATCTGGGATGGGGTTCTAATCCTATGACCTACTTCCTATGAAGCAGGTGCTCAACCAGTTTGACCATCCTGTCGGGGCACATTTATGGTGTTTGCTGAAATACTCAGGTTATTCTTTGGTGACACTCAGTTCAAGTGGGAAATCAAAGAGTGGAAAACTAGTTGCATTAAATTGTCAGCTCAAATTCAGTCAAGTACCGAGAGGAAGTGACTTCTTGAGTTAAAGAGCCGTCTGTGTGACTTCAACAAGTATTCCTTGCACAAATGTCCACTGATAAATAGATGAAATATTGCAATTCAAGACATCGCAATGACGTAGCAGCAGTTCTCAAATCTGTCTACAATTGCAGCAGTTATAAGTTCATTCTACAGATGCAAGTCAGTGCTTCTCCTGATATAGCCTTATAATGTTGCTAGGACGTAGAAAAACAACTAACAACAACAGCCATCCTGACTGTATAAATGCATGTGTGAGTCACACCTCAGGAGACACATGAATGCAGTAGTTATCCTCCTCATCATTAATACAGGCGCCATCCGCAACTGGATTTACAGCGGGGAGCGGTGGGGGTAGAATGATGGCTGTCTGGATCTAAAGCCGAACATCCCCACGCCCACCTCCCACCCCACCCTCAATCCCACCCACCAACCCATAAATAACGCCCATTTGCTGTGCGCATGCGTGGAGGGCTTATATATGGATGAGTAGATTACCACCTCTTTAATTAACCCGTAATTGCTGCATCAAATCGAATTAAGTCTGCTGTCCTGCCCGCGTCAAATAACAGAGAACACACTTCGTCTGGGTCTAGCCCCCTCCCTCGTGCCACCCATGCAGCCAGCACCCAACTCCCCCCCCCCCGTCCCCCTACCACCCCCACCCTGACCTCCTTTATCAACGGTTTTAAAAAAGGCACCCCAACCTCGCTCACTACGTTAGCCATGCGCACTGGTCACGTGATTAGGTCATACTTGATCAGTCCTTTCTATATGTATATGACCAATTTCTTTTCTCATTTTCCCCCTTTTTTCCCGACGTCCTTCCTCTTAAATCTGTCATGTTTACCAGATTTTGACTGTATGCCTATAATGACTTCCCAGCTGGAAGATCAAATGATTAAATCAAACTCAAAAATCAGAACTCAAAAATCAAATCGACAGTTCACATTTGCTATTAGAGTTTTAATAAAAATATTTATAGTAAAATAATAGAAAAATGATAATATATGATAATATTTTAAATATCAAATAGTATTGTGAAATAATTGTTTGTTTGTTGGGGATTTAACATCCTGGCAACATCTCAGGTCATATCAGTACCAGTAATGACTTGTGATAATGCGCAATCATGGCGAATTTATAGGTCTGCCCCACTGGAAGGCCAGGCCACCAGCACTATGACCCAACCAAATTCTCTTGAAACCGTACAAACCAGTTGTTTCCCTTTCCTATTACTTATCTTACAGATTAACTTACAGATCCTCATCTGGCTAATCTAGGCCCTATTGGGCCTTTAATGCCAGCTTGTATGGCATAAAAAGAACTATTTCTTTGGAGGTTGACGGTGCCCTGAAGTCATATAATTGTGGGTATTCTCTTAAATGTCTATCCAGCCTTCTCTCCAATGCTTCCACCGTTGGTGCTTCAACCACTTGGTGTGAGCGACTGTTCCATGGGTCTGTCACTTGAAAGAAAAATGAGTGTTTCCTGACCTCTGTTGGTCTGGGCCTCTCCTTGAAGATCATATACCGCTGGCCTCTGGTATTACTGTTTATACTGAGGTTGAGCAAACACGTTGTGACATCACTGTAAACAACTCCAGTAATAATCTTATAAGCCTCTATCATATCTGCCCTGGGTATGACAATATCACAGTGTTGGTAGTGTCGTGGGGGTGATGAAAATGGGAAATATTGCTCCTAGAGTGGGCCTCGAACCCACATCTCTTTGCATTCTGGGCCAGTGTGCTAACCATTACACCACCTAGGCTCCCTGATATCAACACACTACCCACGCCTACTGTCTATGCGGCTCCTTGCCTGAGAGGTCAGTGCAGACCACTACACTCGTCCTCCTGGAATTGTAAGTGTTTTAATGCTTACAATTACATACATACAGGCAATGCACTTACATATACATACACAGGGTAGGTTCAACAACTATACAGCGCATAGCTTGTACAGGATCATGGTCATGGCAACCAGTGTGGTGGGGGTGATGAAAATGGGAAATATTGCTCCTAGAGTGGGACTCGAACCCACATCTCTTTGCATTCCGGGCCAGTGTGCTAACCATTACACCACCTAGGCTCCCTGATATCAACACACTACCCACGCCTACTGTCTATGCGGCTCCTTGCCTGAGAGGTCAGTGCAGACCACTACACTCGTCCTCCTGGAATTGTAAGTGTTTTAATGCTTACAATTACATATATACAGGCAATGCACTTACATATACATACACAGGGTAGGTTCAACAACTATACAGCGCGTAGCTTGTACAGGATCATGGTCATGGCAACCAGTGTCATGGGGGTGATGAAAATGGGAAATATTGCTCCTAGAGTGGGACTCAAACCCACATCTCTTTGCATTCTGGGCCAGTGTGCTAACCATTACACCACCTATGCTCCCTGATATCAACACACTACCCACGCCTACTGTCTATGTGGCTCCTTGCCTGAGAGGTCAGTGCAGACCACTACAGTAGCTTGATGCGCAGCGAAGGAGGAAGGCGAAGGCGGGGGTGGAAGAAAAACACTTTATTGCATGTAAAGTGTGAGGGGGGCAATGTACAATGATCGGGGGGAAACATGTACAGGGCAATGATGAATGAGCAGTGTCAATGTGAATAATGTCAATGAGGGAGGTGCCCCGGAGAGCCCTGAGCCAAAACAGAGGAGAGGGCTCGAGGGGCAGCTGGTGGGGCGAGGTGAGGGAGGTAGGCGTGGACCACCGCGGCCCCCCGACGTAGGCTGTGGAGGGTGTAGCTGTCGGGGGTGGGAATTGCGCGCGCGCGAAGCGCGGCTCTCAGAAGTGCCGTGAGGGTCCGAGGGTCGAGGGGGCGGCCCGAGGGGAGTATGAAGGCGGGGTCCGAGGAGAGGGCTGGCACGAGGGTCCGGGATGCGTGCCAGGCGGTGACGGGGCAGAGAGGCGATCCTGGTGAGGTGGGGATGAGGAGGCTGACCACCCCCGAAGGGAGCGCGATGGTCTTGGATGTCCTTAGGGTGATGCGCAGCCCCCTGGGGGCGGGGAGGAGGTCGCCGCGGGTGATGGTGTGTGGGCCGCCCCAGGCCTCGGGGCTGGGCGAGAGGAGGCTGGATTGCCTCAACATCCTGTAGTACTCGAGGAGGAGGGCGGCCCTGGGGACAACGCCGGCGGCCCTGGCGCCCTGCAGATGGGTGAGGACTGCGGCGAGGTGATGAGGGCGGAGAGGAGGCGCGGGACGCGGGACATGCGCGGAGGCCCGCTCTCTGCCTCGGCAGACGTCTCGGGCGAGGAGGGATGCGAAGGCGGTGGTGTCGCCCCCCGGCCTCGTCCACCCAGGAGCGGGCCCCGGAGAGGCCGTTGCGGACCGAGGCTGGGGCGATGGATCGGGCGTAGAGGGCGGCGGCATAGGCCGCGACGTCGAAGGCGGTGGGTGTCAGAGGGTCGCGTCCTTGGGCCGAGGCGAATGTGACATAGGCCTCGGCCTCGCGGCGGCGGTTTCTCCAGGCCGCCGGGGCGAGGGCGGCGACGCGTAGGCCGTCGACGGCGGCGACCTCAGAGGGGGAGTACCCTGTAATCAGAGGCCGGGATTGTAGGTGAATGTGTCATGGTCGGGATGGAGGTAAGTGAGGCCGAGGCGGACCACCTCGGTCCGAGCGACCTCGGTGCAGGGCCCAGGGATGTGGGCGCGGCTGAGGGCGTCGGCGAGGATGAGCTCCGCCCCGGGCTTGTGGAGGATTTTCAGGGTGAAGGAGCCCTCGGCCGCCATGAGCCAGAGGTCACGGGCGCAAGTGCCGAGGGCGGGGTCACAGGCCCGGCTGGAGTCGAGGGCGGCTGCGGAGGCCTGGTTGTCGGTGTTGATCACGACGGTGGCCCCCGCCTCATGTGGCGGAGGTAGAGGGGGTGGACGTCCGGGGCCGCTGGGGGTGGGGCCGGGCGCTGCTGAGTTGCCGTAGGGGCGGCGCCCTCCGCCTCCCGGGTGAGGGCCGCCATGAGGTCGGCCATCTGCTGGAACGCCGAGGGCGCGATTTGCGCCGGCGCAATTTGCGCGCGTGCGGCGGGCGCGGGAGCAGCGGGAGGCGAGGCGTGGGTCCCGGGGGCTGGGTCCCGGGGCGCCCCTTGGACGAGGAGCCTCTCGACAAGTGTGGTGAGGTGCTCCAGTCCGCGGGCGTTCTGGTCGACGCGGGCTGACACGGAGGCCTCCTCCCTGGCAGCGGGCCGAGGGGAGGAAGGGGCCGATGTCGCGGAGGCGGAGTCGGCCGAGGAGGACGGAGCCGTCACAGATGCCCCGCCGGATGCGCGTGCTGCGCGGCGGCTTCGTGCTCTCGGCATGGTGCGAGGGGAGGTCCGGGAGGCGTGAAGTAGCGGTCCGGGAGGCGAGCCAAAAAGAAGAAAGGACTGCGTGCGGCTGGAGATGGAGGGTGAGTGAGGAAGGAGAGAGGAGGGGCTGCATATAAGGGAAGTAGAGAGGGGGGGGGGTTGCGTAACCCAACGGTCGGGCGGAAAGGAGGGAGGGGGGGGGGGGGGGGGAACTCCTCCTTCCCTGCGAATCAAGCGCAATGCGAGCATTACGACCAAGTCTCCTCAGGCGATCCTCATATGACACAATGCTGAATGCCAGGCTACGTAGCAGCACGTATCTATTCTGTATCTCATAGATTTGACTGACATGTCCCGAGAGGTACTGGTGCGAAATAGTAAACAGATACACGTGGCGCCGCCGTGGCAGATGAGTGAACTACACAATATTGGTAGTTCTACACGCATTATTTATCAATCATAATCTTAGGTCATATTCCTTCTTTTTTTGTTTAAATGTGTTCATTTATTACATTTATTGACGAATGGGAAATTTCAATTAAGGGAAATTATCTTTCCTTATTCCACTGCTCCTTGTCCTATCCTAGTAATGCCGAGTACTAGGTTACTAGGTAGTGACAAGTATACATCTTTAAGTCCGTAGTTTTACTCTGAAGTGCAACACGGCAGGCGGGTGCTCAACTCATTCCGCCATCCAGTCTGGTGGGAGATGGCAGTGAGATCCAGTACAGAATAATTGAGTGTTTACATTCACAAGCTACCAGGCGTCATATGCAAATTGCCAGATAAGCAACAGCAAGTGAGAAATTGAGTTCAGCATCCGCCATCCCCACCTAAAGCCCCCCTCCCCATCCCCCATCCCATAATTGTAGTATCAGCAAATTTCACAAAAAAACTAAAAACAATCGATACTTTTGCTTACTAACTTTTTGATACATTGCATTCATTTCCCCGCCCACCCACCTGTCCCTATTTCATAGTGTGGGTGTGCGGTGGGGGATATGAACCCTATTGTGTATTCACATCCAGGCTGTGCCTGTGTGTGTTATTCATAGCCATGGCACCTTGGTAACAGGTACTGTACTCTGTTGTGTACTGTGGGGGGTGGGGTGGGGGCGGGGTGGGGTGGGGGGTGGAGGTGGGTGTGGAGGGCTACGGTGGAGGTGGTGGTGAAGGGAAAGGGCGAGGTGGTATGTATTTATGTGATACACAGTGCATTAGGTGAATAAGAAATCGGTGCATACAGAGGTGGAGAAGTGGCCTTGGAAAGTACTAAAGTACTGATGGACCGCCTTTTTATGTTTAATGAGCAGAAGAAAGGGTGATTTTTAGGTCATCGTCTACTATTCACAAAGAAAATTAATGTTGTTTTGAATTGGACACAATATAGTTTAATATGTTCTTAATTCAACAAACAGTGATCTTTTCATTAATACTTATCTTTAAGTACCAACATTGATCTTCCCTTTATTAATAAGTGTCCCTTAGTGCCCATTAATAAGTACCAACATTGATATTAAATGCCACATATAACATTGATTATAAATTCCACCTTATTAATAATTATCTCAAAGTACTAACATTGATATTACTAAATATCTTTAAGTACTGACATGGATATATAATTTCCCCATATTACTGTGTGTCTCTAAGTACCAACATTGATTATAAATTCCACCTTATTAATAAATATCTCGAAGTACCCATATTGATATTAAATTCCCCGCTATCATTATGTGTCTCTAAGTGGCAACATTGATCTTAAATTCCCCATTATTAATCAATATCTCTAAGTGCCAACATTGATCTCAAATTCCCCCTCATTAATATGCGTCTCTAAGTACCAACACTGACGTGCCCTGCTATCAGAATAGTGCCAGGTACATGGATGCATCAAGGACAATAAAGTGCTCCTCTTTCTTAGAGGGATGCGCTATGGTGCATTGGGTACAACAGGATGCCGATCTATAATACTTGTAGTACCTGAAGAGCAGTCACAAGCATATTTCCCGCCAATTCCGATTTGTCGTCTGCTCTGACAAAATGTCATCTGCGCTCAATCTTATTCGCTAAAATTAACATATTTCATTGAATGTCGCTCGGAATGGTGGAAGATTATTCAATGGGTCGTTAGTTAATAGCTACTAAATGTCATATGATTTTCACCTGGATGCAAAGTGACTTATGTGACACGTCATGTGACCTTAACAGGAAGATCAATGTCTATCCACGCACACATGTGGCCTTAGGGTAGTGACAGGTGTTATCTCGTCAGTAAAGTATGGGTGTGCTATTCAAACACACTCAGGTGCACCTGTGTCCCCCCCCCCCTTCCCCTCCACCCTCCCCCTCCTACTCTTCACTACATAACCTGCTGGTAGAAACTGCCCACATCCATAGTGCAAGAGAAACAACAGGCATTGTTGTGCACACTTCCTATACACCTAATTAATACATTAAACCTTCACGGTTTGGCTCAGTGCCAGGGTAATGTGACTGAGTGGGATATCAGGTCATGGTGCTGGTGGATTGGTCTCCCAGTGGGGCATTACTATAAAGTCACCATGAGTGGGCACTATTACATTTCGGTACCCTCTTGATATGACTTTAGATGTTGCCAGGAAGTAAAACTGCAACAACCACGCAGCCTGAACGGTCTTGTTCTTTTTATTCCAGTATTATATACTGAAATTATCGTCAGAATCAACTACATTTTTGTTAAATTCCACACTTTTCTTTTTCAAAGCAGGCTTTTCTTTTTCAAAACAAAACCATTTATGTCACTTTAAACCTCAATACCCAATGGTGATGCTAAGTAGCCTGGGAGGTGTAGGCCAACGCATTAATTATTTCTTTTGGGTCTTTCATCTTAGAAACATCAAAATCGCTGACTTTGACAACAAGTCACGTGGTTTAGTTAATATAATGTAGTAGTCCATGATGAGCCTGACTGTAAAATTCTCCGATTAAGTACATATTGAGTATCGAGATGGCTAAATAAGAAACAGTACTCCCTTTAAAATGCTCACACCGGGGGAGGGAAGCAGTGCCCATTTAAGCAGAATCCCTCCCCCTTATCTCGCCCAGCCACACTGTATCTGTCATGTTAGGTAATCCCACAATGGCTAGGTGGTGGCCAGAGATGGGTGGGAGGGGGGTGAGTCCTTAAAGCAGCCAATGGTGAACTATGTTAGGGAGAGATCATGCGGGAGAGGAGTGACTGGTGTGCATGAGTGTAATAGCCAATGAGAAGGTCTCTTACATCCACTGTTGTATGTATCTGAAAACAATATATAAGTGAATAAAACTAAGCAATCAGCCTCTTATCTATCTACACTTCTGCTGGTGCTGAACTCGGATCGTGTGTTGTGTCGTGTGTTGTATCTACTATGGGGTAAGCTCTGGCATGTAATTTATCTAATACAGATATGAAAAGGGGGAACTTTGAATCATAAGTCTTATGCAGGATATTAGGGCAGTCTAGCATTGTTGAGCAGTACAGCTAATAACATGAATGAACATAATAAAAGTAACCATAACCTACTTGTACCGCCTAACGGGATCGGCCATCAATAGCATTTAAATGCCCGCATATATATAATGCGGGGGCCCACAAGACGGGATTTCATACCACTACCAGATGGTGGTGGTCGTGACTGTGCTGAACCTTCCCCTTATTAATAAGGACTGGCAGTTGGCAGCACGGTATCAAGGGCGACGGCCCCTATGGTGGACCACTCCACCTGTTTGCTAGCTGCCACCTCCTCTGCCGGAAGTTGTGTACAACCTGACTGGGCAGTGGAAGGTCACTTCTATTCTGACATAGGTGGAATAAACTGGGAAGAACCCTGAAGATATTTATATAAAAGGAAAGTGAAAAAAAGGCCTATCAAATGAACCAAAGGATTATACAACTTTAAAAGAGTGGTAATATGACCAACACAACTTTACTTCTTCACATTTATCATGGTCAGGTAAGACTATTTATAATTGACCAGGCGCAGGTCTTGCGTGCGGAAGGGCGGGAGTTTGGTTCCCTGTCGAGTCAAACCAATGACTTTAAAATTGATACTTGTCGCTTCCTAGCCTGGTGCTCAGCATTAATAGGATAGGGCAAGGAATGCTTGGCTCAGTTTCCGGATACTGTGATTGAGTGCGGTATTGGGTCAATGTGCTGGCGGCCTGATTTCCTAGTGGGGCAGCACTTTAATATCACCATGAGTGCGCACTGTCACAAGTTGGTACCCTTCCTGATATGACCATAGATGTTGTCAGGACTTAAAACTCCAACAAGCAAACAATTTATAATTGGGACTACCTCTTTTCTGGAATTATTTAGGGCCTTAATCCAGGTTGAGAATATCTGTGAGAAAGCTGTAACTAGTAAAGTCATTCAGCTTTGATAAATATTTACATTTGTTAGACTGACATATATACGATCATACATATTTAGAGGGATAAGCCTTTTTTTATATAGAATAGACCTGGAAGCTATTTAGACTTCTGGAATGGTGATTCTAGATGAAGGCTAATAAAGAAGCAATTCACTGCAATAGAATTCCCCAAGTGGCACAAACCCACTTTGAAGAATATTGACCTTGAAGCCATTTGAGTCTAGTCCAGCTGTCCCTTGCTTGCCTAATATCACAGAATGAGACAAAACCCGGTAGGTCAGAAATGGTATGACCAGCAACATTAAAGCAAGTATCCCATGGCTCTTCTCATGAGTTCTGAGTAAATGGAGTTGATAATTATAGGATTTTAATACTTTGTTAACCATATCCATGCAAAGAATACATGATGAGATCAGGTGCGAAATCTTGATAGTGAATTTCCCTCCAGGAGTTCTCTGGATGACGGTGCTAGTACTACCTGTACTGACACATGTGGTACACAATGCACCTGTCTATGCACAGGTAGTGGCTGTTTTAAGTGATGCCGTCTCTCTCAAAAAGAAGTGCCAGTATTCTCATACATGACTTTTAATTTTCGAATATTGAAGTTCATCCGAATTTAGAGATATGGTCACGTAATTTTACACTGTAGTGCTAACCAGACTGGTACATTGAGTACCCCATGGCTATTATTATTAGTTTTGTGACGTCAGCAGGGAAGGGAATGCTGGACTTACATAGGTTATAAGGCAAACTAACAAATCCTACTTAAAGTGATAGTCGGGGTTGCACTACTTTGACAACCATGTTTGGACCTTCAGTAACTCTGAGAAAATAGGCTTGTTCAAACTATCCAAATTATGACCAGTCATATGTCATCATAGTGATTGTGAATAAGTGAGTTTGTTAGGTCATGTTACAGACCCTTTAAGTAGGATGAATTGTGAATGTCGGGATCCTATGTAAAGAGATTCGACCAATGATAATTATAACTACTTAATATTGTAGTAGGCTGCACTGACCTCTCAGGCAAGTAACCACATAGACAGGTAGGCATGGGTAGTGTGTTGATATCAGGGAGCCTAGGTGGTGTAATGGTTAGCACACTGGCCCGGAATGCAAAGAGACATGGGTTCGGGTCCCGCTCTAGGCACAATATTTCCCATTTTCATCACCGCCCATGACACTGGTGCCGTTACCAGGATCCTGTACAAGCTATGCGCTGTATAGTTGTTGAACCTACCCTGTGTGTGTGTAAGTCCATTGCCTGTATGTATGTAATTGTAAGCATTAAATTACCATTTAAAAGACTAACAATTCCAGGGGGACGAGTGTAGTAGGCTGCACTGACCTCTCAGGCAAGTAACCACATAGACAGGTAGGCATGGGTAGTGTGTTGATATCAGGGAGCCTAGGTGGTGTAATGGTTAGCACACTGGCCCGGAATGCAAAGAGATGTGGGTTCGGGTCCCGCTCTAGGCGCAATATTTCCCATGTTCATCACCCCCCATGACACTATATTACCCATAATAGGCACATTATCCTGATACTGTACCAGACACAGGAAGTCTGGAAGCGGGAACCAGCAATAAGCTCATCTCTAACGACTAGGCTTATTGTGTTGTGTGTACAATAAATATGTCTAATATGTACTATGTGCAGTAGCTATGTCTGCTGTACAGTATATACACAATCAATATTCCTACTTTGCAGTTCAAATACAACTATAGGTAATTTGCAGTATAAGTACAACCATGCATACTACTGTACAATAAATGTATATTTATGTCTACTTTAAAGTATCAATATAAGTATTACACCACCTAGTATTACACCACAAACAAGCCTCCTGTACAGGATATCTTCAACGCATATGCCTATTTTGCAGTGCAAGTACAACTCTGTCTAATTTACAGAAAAAGTAAAACTATGCCTGGTGTACACAATATTTAAAACGACTATCCCTACTTTGTGGAATAACTACACCTGTTCCTAAATGTACCTATATGTTCAATAAATGCGCCTCTGTGCAGTATGTGTACAGTAAGTGTACAACTATGCATACTTAACAGTATTGGTACAACTCTGCCTTCTTTGCAGTGTGAGTGCAAATATGCCTCAGAACCAGTGTATGTACAACTATGCCCATGTCAACACTGCGGTATCACTACAACGATGCCTACTTTGCAGCATGTATATAGCTATGCCTACTTTGCAGTAGAAGTACAACTATGCCTACTCTACTTTGCAGGATAAGTGCAAATTATATATATGCCTATATTTTAGTATAAGTACAACTATGCCTACTTTGCAGTGTAAGTAAAACTATGCCTACTATGCAAAATATACCATAAATATTCACACTGTGAACCAGTGTACCAACCCCACCACCTATTCTTAATGTGAACCATGTGCATCAGTCATTTGAATAGAAGTGCTCCAGGTCGGGTAGTAGTGGATCCGAATGCCCTACTAAATTCAGCCGGTGTTTACATGAATATGTCCGCCCCTGGCACTGTTGAAGCGGTGTCTTTGTGGGGAGTAGAGCTTGTCAATGGGTGTGTTATTTCACAGCGTCTGAGTTCTGGGGCAGCACCCTGACAATGGACCTTTAACACCTAACAATGCCCGAAAGTGACTGCGCTCCACAGTTGTGTGTACCTGTATAAACTATCTGCATTGGTAGTGAACAGGAATGGTTTGCGGTGTTCATTGGTAGAAAGTAACGTGAACATACTGGCAAATAGAGTTTCTCTTCCACCACTTGACCTGGTGCCGACCATATGGATAAATCCCAAGTCACACGATTGCGACCTCTTTGTGACCACACAAAATTAGTGGTCACAAAGAGGCAGAAGTGGTCGCAAAGTGATCGCAAAGTGGTCACAAATTGGTCCTCAGTGATTGCCAACCTGCTTGCGTCCATTTTGGTCGCAACAAGTTTGCAACTACTGCACTGAAAACCTCCTTGCGACCAAAATGGTCCACCAGAGGCTGGCGACCATTGGTTCTGGTCGACCATTGGTTAAGTCGCAAGGAGTTCGCAAGTAGGTCACCATGAGGTCTGTTCTTTGGTCCAAAGTAGTCGCAAAATGGTCGCAAAGTGGTCGCAAGCCGATCCTAGCCATAGTGTGACTGGACCTTTATCGACATGGTTGGCACCATGTCAGTTGGTGGAGGAGAAACTTTGTTGGCCGGTGTATTCACATTACTTTCTACCCATGAACACTCCAAACCATTTCTGTTCGCTTCCGATGCAGATAGGTGTCAATAAAATAAATCCCCGCGCGGGTTGGTTGTTGGAGTTTTACATCCTTGCAACATTTTTGGTCATATCAGGATGTGTACTGACTCACTCAGGGTGACTGTATAGTGCTGCCCCACTGGGAGACCAGGCTGACCTGATATCCCACTCAGTCACATTATCCTGACACTGAGCCAACCAGTCCTTCCCCATACCTAATAATGCCGAGCGCCTGGCGAGGAAGCGACAACACGTCTGCAAATGAAATTTCATTAGTTCTCTTTGCTGGAACAGAGCAAGTCTGTAGTGCAAATCCTCTACAATACCTTTTCGACAGAACATGCTGGTGAGCTGCTTCCTAGTACATTCATTCTTCCACAGCCATCAGAGGGTAGGATGGTGCATTGCTACTACTATGTGAAGAGACCGGGCGAGGTGGCAGGATCAGTAGAGCGCTGGCCACGCGTGCGGGAGATCAGGAGTTTGGTTTCTGGTCGAGTAAAACTAATGACTTATCAAATTGATACCTGTCACTCCCTTGCCTGGCTCTCGGCATTACTAGGATAGGACAAGGACTGGTTAGCTCAGTATCAGGATAATATGACCGAATGGGAAATTGTGGCATCGTACTTGTAGCCTACTCTGCCAATGGGGCGGCACTATAAAGTCACAGGTCAGTACCCATCCTAATATGACCATAGATGTTGCCAGGACGTAAAACTCAAAGAAACAAACTAAGCACAGATATTTAGAACAACAATAATAAAATTGGCGACCATGCATGGCTTAGCGGTTTTAATGGTGTTCACCGATATTCCACTTGGGGGAGGTGACTCATGGTGGTTGGCAATGGCCAAACTGGCGGATAGGCAGCTTGTCGGGGCATTGGACTACCATATTCCTGATGGTGACCGTGTGTGTGTGTGGGGGGGGGGGGGGGGGGGGGGGGGGGTGGCGCGTGTCTGTACAGAATGGTCGACATCTTGCTTGGTACCTCCCCCATCCCCCGCCTGCCACGAACAAGCAGTCCTTAGGCTTGGCACAAACCATAACCGCATCGGACCATATGTGGAAGATCTGCAGGGAGGGACTAGTGTAGTTGTTCCTCCGTGCGGCGTGTGCTACTCTGCGGCGGTTCATCCTCAAGGCGTCAATTTATTAAGCTTATGACATATCCCAATACGGGCATCTATTTTTGGATCGATATTTACATTCCCTAAATATATATTATTCAAATAAAACTATCAAAGTGAGATGCCGGTTCACAATGATTGCACAATATAACCGTAAATTGGGCCTATGGGGTTAACGTCTTGACGTTCCCGCCGTAGAGTAGCACATGCGGGGAGTAACACCTACACTGGTCCCGATGACGCCAAGCCAAGGATTGCTCGCCAGCCGACCAATGGGGACCTGGGAGACATGCACTAACAATTCACCGGTCATTGTCTGAATGACATGCACTAACAATTCATCGATCGTTATATGGGTGAAATGCACTAACACTTCACCGATCATTATATGTATGATTTGAACTAACAATTCATCGATCATTATATGGGTGACATGCACTAACAATTACCAATCATTGTATGAGTGAGATGCACTAACAATTCACCGAACAGTGTATGAGTGAGTTGCACTAACAATTCACCGCTCATTCTCTGGGTGCATACACTAACAATTCACCGTGTATTGTCTGAGTTACATGCACTAACAATTCACCGATCATTTTATGGGTGGCATACACTAACAATTCAGACTCATTGTCTGAGTGAGCTGCACCAACAATTCACTGATCATCCCCTGGGTGACATGCACTAACAATTCACCGATCATTGTCTAAGTGAATAGCACTAACAATTCACAGATCATTATGTGGGTGGCATGCACTAACAATTCACCGATCAATATATGGGTGACATGCACTAGCAATTCACAGATCATGTTATGGGTGACATGCACTAACCATTAGCCGATCATTATCTGGCTGACATGGACTAACAAGTCACTGACCATTCTATCGGTGGTATGGACATATGATTCAATCATTCTCCCGGTCACATTCCGATCTCCCTGATATTGCAATATGTGCGGGGGGAGGGTTTATTGAAAGTACACATGGTCCACATAAATATTGGTGAGCAAGTTTCTATGGTGCTGTTTTTTAATGTAAAACCATTATTGTGATTTAATGTGAAGATATTAATGTTAATGACCGCAAATGCCACGAAGCACAAAATGATGAGAAGCAAGATCTGCAGTGATGTCAGAAAGGGTACTAAGTTGGGACAGTGCACACTCCTGACCGTTTTATAGTGCTGCCCCCAGTGGGAGATCAGCCAGCCTTTATCCTGCCCTACCAGTGCGCATCACTAGTTCAGGTAGTGACGAGACCCGATATTTGCCAGTTTGGCCAGGTATCAATTGAAGAACCTCCCACACGGGAGGCGGACACTGGTTTAAGACTCAGAAGAATAAGAATATACCCCCAAAAAGTAATATGTTGCCATGCCATCGCTTCTGTCAATTTGGTTTTTCACTGTGTGTATAACTTACATCATCAAAGGCCGGTTGCTCTCATACCAAGTCTATGTGGTGTGGGAGGTTAAAAATCCTTTGGGTCACTAAAAGTGTAGGCTCTGGCTTTCTATCGACCAACTGTCTAATTGTGAAAACAAGACTATTCAGACTTATAAAAGACGTCTTCAAGATACAAAAATGTTGTTGATTATTATGAAGATAGAGAGTGGAGATGGAACCAGGTTTCAATACAAAAAATTGCTTCCTTTTATTATTCACTGAGTTCAACTCAACATACAACACCGTAATGTCATACTATGTTGCTCCTCGTCACTTATTGGCACATACTTGTATAAGCAATGGTATATGTTCACGACTGGAAACGCCAGGGTCTTGACAATGAGAAAACATAAATAATCATATTACCGAAATAAAATATTAAGAAAATATACAATGCTACACATCTTGCAAACTGCTAACTTAAATCAGGACTTACTAAGTCGTGGGTGGAATTGGTACGAAAATCAATGTGCTCTAGATGCATTGTTAATTAAACCAAGCTTTGGTTCCTACTTGTGATGGTGATTTTATAATGTTGCCTCACTGGAAGTCCGGGTCGTCGGCAACACAATCTGCTATCCCACTCGGTAAAATTGTCCTCATCCTGTACAAACCGGTTCTTGCCCTGATTGGCAGACAACAAGCCTTGTCAATGGCGTCTTTGTGGTGTGGACGCAGCACCTTTCAGTACTTTCCAAGCACAGCTTCAAGCACTCTCCTGGGCCCATCTTGCTTACGTCACAAACGGTCCATCACTCTCCACCCTAGCCGCATGTGGCGGATAATGGTCAGTATGTGGTTGGTGGTTGAGGCTTGTCGTAGGGTGTGCGAGCAACAACACCACCACCACCCACCAGCCCCAACGCGCCACCTCCCAGCCCCCAGCCCCCACCCACCAGCGCCCATCCCCCAGCCCACACCCACGAGCGCCCACCCATTAATGCCGCAATTCTTTCTTTAAGAAGATATATTCTTATATTCCTTGATTAAGCAGGTGGAATAATTTCAATCACAGAGAATTGGACTTCCTTATTCTACTGATCCTGACCTGATCCAAGTAAAGTGGAATGCTATCCAAGACAGCAAGATATATCAATTTGTAAATCATCGGTTTGACTTGGCCAGACTTCAACCCACACAAGCTGCAACACATGAAGTAGGCGCTCAACCCATGTGGCCATCGCCCCAGATCTACCTGTTCTCAATGTTGGCAGAGTAAATGAGTGAGAGTGTGTCCTAGTTAAGTTAGTTTGCAGGAAGAATGATCTCAATATTGGAGGAGTAGGCGGCAGGAGGTGTCGGGTGTCAGTTTGTGAGAAATATGAACCTACACAGAACATCTGAAGCACAGAGTGGAGTTCTTTTCTGTGTTCTTACACACAACCTCGTTCTGAAACGCCCCTCCCAGAGCCTAACCTCGCTGTGTCACTCACATCCACACAGACACGCCTACATCTATTCATACGGATCAACACTTTAAACCGTCTTAAGCTACCCACAAACCACACCCACAAACCACACCCACAAACCACACCCACAAACCACACCCACAAACCACACCCACAAACCACACTCACAAACCACACCCACAAACCACGCCCACAAACCACGCCCAAAAACCACACCCACAAACCACACCCACAAACCACACCCACAAACCACACCCACAAGCCACACCCACAATCCACACCCACAAACCACACACACACCACACCCACAAACCACACTCACAAACCACACCCACAAACCACACGCACAAACCACACACACAAACCACACACACAAACCACACCCACAAACCACACCCATACCCACAAACCACACCCACACCCACAAACCACACCCACAAACCACACCCACATACCACACCCACAAGCCACACCCACACCCGCAACCACACCCACAACCACACCCACCCAGAAGCATGCTACTTCTCGCATCACCTCACTTCATCTCACCTCATCTCACCACACAACACCTCACCACACCTCACCACAGCTCACCTCATCTAACATCACCACACCTCAACTCATCTCACCTCAGCTCACCTCACCACAACACACAACACCTCACCTCAACACACCTCACCACACCTCACGTCATCTCACATCACCACACCTCACCACACCTCACCTCATCTCACTACACCTCACATATCACATGCCCCCTTGCAGTGTGGCTTAGTGGGGGTTTCCTAGCCTTATTTTGCACAGATATCTTTTGTATGTTTTTAGGTCAGGAATTTGTCGTTCCTTTACCATTTGGGCATTCCATGCCTTGGCAGCCATTTCCAGTGCCCTTCTTTTGTGAGCTTTGGTTTGGCTTCTGGTCTGCCTTAGTAGTGGTGCATTATTTGCTCTAATCTTCCTTTGTGGTTTTGTTAGCAGTTTAATGTCTTGACTATAGTCATATGCTAATGTTTTTAGGTGAATTGTTCTCCTATTTTCTAGTAATTTTACTTTAGTTCTTTTGTGTATGTCATAGGTGGGGGTGCAGTTTGTCTACTTTTAGGCAGATGTTTAGGGTTCTGTTTTTCAGTATTTGCAGTTTTGTCAGTAGTTCTTTTTTCGCGCCCATGTAGATTACATCCCCATAGTCAAAATAGGGGAGCACCATGCCTTTGAAGATTTGTATTGACATTTCTTGTGTCATGTATTCTCTTATCTTTGCAAATAGCTATAGTTTGTGGTTTATTTTTGGGATGATATTTTGTATACATAGGTTGTAGTTTAGTTGGCCGTCCAACAGAAGGCCCAGGTATTTATAATGGTCTACATTTTCTAATATTTGGTTTCCTAGCTTACAAGTTACAGTGTAGGTTTCTTTCTGTCATTTGTTTATGCAAGAAGAGTACTGCTTTTGATTTGCTTGCATTGATGGATATTTTATTGGACTCACACCATTCGTCCAGTTTTAGTAGAAGTTTATTTAGTTTAGTTATTACCTCCTCTTCTGTTGTGCACTTTGCATATATGACTGTGTCATCCGCATATAGTTGGCGGCATTCAGTTTGGGGCCATTTTTCAAGGTCGTTTATGTAGATTATATCTCACATCGCCACACCTCACCACACCTCATCTCACATCACCACACCTCACCACACAACACCTACACCAAACCCACCCTTAGAGGTTCCCAGGATGTAAAACTCCAACAATGAACCAACAGATTGGGGGAGGGGGGGACGGGCTGGTGGGTGGGGACTGGTGGGTGTGGGCTGAGGGATGGGCGCTGGTGGGTGGGGGCTGGTGGGGGGGAGGTGGGGGGGGGTCGGAGCTGGTGGGTGGGAGCTGGGGGATGGGCGCTGGTGGGTGGTGGGTGGGCGCTGGTGGGTGGGGGCTGGGGGATGGGCGCTGGTGGGTGGGGGCTGGTGGGTAGGAGGTGGGGGGGTCGGGGCTGGTGGGTGGTTGGTTGTGTTGTTGCTCGACACGCTATGACAAGCCTCGACCACCAACCACATACTGTCCATTATCCGCCACACGCGGCTAGGGTGGAGAGTGACGGACCATTTGTGATGTAAGCAAGATGGGCCCTGGAGACTGCTGGAAGATGCGCTTGCAGAGTGACTGAAAGGTGCTGCGTCTGCACCACAAAGAAGCCATTGACAAGGCTCGTCGTCCGCCAATCAGATTGCTCGTTATATGTAGCCGAGCTAGCAAGCGGCCCCACCACCCCACAACCCCACAACCCCACAACACACATGACCACCAACATAATCAGTACCTCTCCCCACACCAAGCTCTCCTCCCATGCACCCTGTGTGAAGCTCACCGCCCCACCCATAAGCTACCCTCACATCCCTTCCCCCAATCACCACCGGTGTAGCCATTCCGCTCGCACCTCATTTTTTACCACATCATTTTTGTTTGTTGTTGTTTTGCGTCCTAGCAACATGTCAGGTTATAGTAAGAAGGGTACCAACTTGTGCAGAGCGCACTGATGGCAACTTTATAATGCTGCCCCACTGGGAGTCACATTACCCTGACACTGTGCAAACCAGTCCTTATCCTATCCTATTAATGCCAAGCGCCAAGTTAGGTAGTGACAAGTATCAATTTTATAAGTTAGTCGTTTGACTCGGCTGGGATTTTAAACTCCTGACCTTCCATACGGGAAGCCTGCGCGCTGCCGATTAGACCACTGGATCCGGTCTACCACATCGTAATTTCAGGGCCAGATTCAAACCCTTACTCTCACGCCAAGTCTGCCACTGCCACTGCCAACATCACTCAAATCCCCACTCCCACCCAACGACGTGCCACGTGAAACATTAGAAGTAAGGGTTCAACGCACGTGGCCACCCCTTCACGTGGGTAGTGCTGACCGATTAAGGTTAAATAAAATGCTAAGGAAAACCAGATTGTCTATGATAATTAGGTAGTTTAAATCCCATTATTATATTACCTTAGATGTTGTTAGAACATAAAACCCAAAGAAGAACGAGTTAAGTATGAGCGATAGTGTAGTCACAAGGTGGATAGTTGAAACCTGACTTCCGGCATTTTCCCCGCGATTCCCTGACAGTGATAATCCTATGGAGGAAAATCCGTGTTTTCGCGGAAATTCGCCGTCAGTCCAATAACCTCGGCTTGAATTCCGTTTTTTTTTTTCTGGTGACAACTTTCATCCCTGAACTGTATAAAAGCCTCGGTGATAACTCATGCCCTTCCTTTTCTGTCTAAAAATAATAACTCTTGCATGAACTAATGAGTATTTCCTAAAGGGGCTAAAAGGTCCTTATAGAGGACTTGTGAGACCTGATGAAGCATTAAGCGTAGAAGACTTGACGTGCCTGCAAATGGCAAAACCAACGCACCGGACGGCGGAGAGAGTGCGAATAGCTGTATCCTACTACACTCGCCGATTTTTACACAGGAGGAAGAGGGAGGAGCCACTGCATCCCTCACTGGTCTCCAGACAGAGTCAATTATCGGATGTCAGTGGTCACCCTCACCAACAGCGCCACCTGCTGACATCAGCAAAATAAACACCAACCCCATCCCCCGCAAACAAAACCCAAAACCCAACAATTAGCAATGCTTAGGATGCGGTGACCGAATCGGTAAGATATCAGGATTCCTGTGAGGAAGGTCGAGGGTTCGAATTTTGGTTGAGTCAAACTGATTATTTATCAAATTGATACTTGTCACTTCCTAGCTTGGTGCATGGCATTAATAGGATAGGGCAAGGACTGGTTAGCTCTGTATCAGGACAATGTAACTGAGCGGGATATTGGGTTATGGTGTAGGCGGCCTGATCTCTCAGTGAGGCAGCACTATAAAAGTTGCCATGAGTGTGCACTGTCACAAGTCGGTACTCATCCGAATATGACCTTAGATGTTGCCAGCATGTAAAATTCCAACAACCAACCAACTTTAAACCTGCCATTCCGATGGCATTAAGTAACAGGTACTTATCCCATATAGTCCAGATTTTGTAAATAATTGTGACCAAATAGAATCTGAGAATGGGCTAGTGGTTAGAGCGCCCGCTTTCTATTGTAGGCTCGAACCCTTGGTGATCTTGGCAAGCGTTGCTACTTCAGCCGACACTTGTAGCCCTTCCGTAACGCAAGCAGTTGTCGCTTAGATATGACGATTAAGTGGGATATCGGATCGCGATGCTTGTATCACGGCATCTTCAGTTCGACAATGCTATAAAGCCTCTACTAATATTCACTGTTGCGAATTAGTATCCACTCTGATAGCCAATTTGATGACGCTAAGATTTCATCACAGTTGATCATAACGTGATTTGCCATCACAGACTTTTCATAGGTGTTTTATATTATAGAGTAATATGCTGTCATTCTAATAATCAAGTTGAATAAACCCATAGCTATGTTTTAAATGTTTTATTTAGAGCGTCTTCGCGCAACTTATGTCTAAGAAAAATGTGCACCGTCTGTCGGTCCAAAGGACAATTAAAGCAATCAAATGAATAGACTACATCACAGTTCCGACTGCGCATGTGCTGAAAACGGTGCCGGAAGAGAAGCAAAGGCATACGGCCATTGGTTTGCCGATACGCGTAGTGCAAAACTGGCATTTTATTCAAAATAAATAGAAATACATAACAATTTGGCACAAACAGATGCGTAATGAATATGTGATAATGAATATGTTTAAGATACAACTCTCCATAATTAAGCATTTTGAGCTAAGAAACATACAATTTCAGTCACTTTACCGGCTGATGTTTACATCACCATTGATTAGTTAGAAGTAATTCTTGTTCTAAATATTAAAATGTCAAATGTGTCAACAAAAACTTGTTTCAAAGAAATATATTTACCAATATCTGATTAACCCTACTCATTTTCTATTCATACATATGTCATTAACCATAGAATATAAATAAAAAAATTAATAAAATTAATAAACCTGACTCTGACTATATCTGAGTGCCTAGATTTGTCTAAATCTAAATGCACATGACATAAGATGTGCTGATTATATTGATGTAAATGCAATGCTGGATAAAAGATTAATATCTTAATTTATTATAGATATTTTTTTAGTTGGTATTCTGTGTTTCAAACACGAGCTGAGAACAGCTGAAACTAGCACATTTCATAGCTGCACCCAGTCTATTAGCATGTGCCATGTGCTTCTGGTGGCTTTGTTTTGCTCTGACGCATCCCACAATGCACCATGCCACTGGAACCGTGATGTAGTCTATTCTTTTGGCTTCTTCTGTCAGTTATCGCGGCTTCTGATTGGTCAGTCAGCTGTGCTATTTTTAGAACACCACGATTCGGGGCCGTGCGCACAACTTATATCCCTGGATGACGTCATGTGAGCGTGGTGATCACGCACTCGGACGTCACGGCGAATCACTTGAGCCGTCAGCTGATAGGGCCTGTGGTCCCTGTCTTGTACAAGTTATTGTTAGTGTGTGTTTACATTTTCGGTATGAATATAATTATATGCATTATATAAGGTGTATCGATATAAAAAAAAACGTGCATACATGTATTGATTGTATCGGCCTCCCAATAGCCGATGTTTCCTTTTTGTGCTGAGGGTCGCTAAACAAACAAATCATTGTATTGCGCGATGGCTAAATCAGTAGAGTGCAGGCCTCCCGTGCGGGAGATCGTGAGTTCAATTCCCAGTCGAGTCAAACCAATGACTTACCAAATTGATACCAGTCACTTCCTAGCCAGGCGCTTGGCATTATTAGGATAGGGCAAGGACTGGTTGGATCACTCTCAGGATAATGTAACTGAGTGGGATATTGGGTCATGGTGCCAACGGCCTGAATTCCTAGTGGGGGAACACTATACAGTTCCCATGAGTGTGCACTGTCACAAGTCGGTACCTGTCCGGATATGACCTTAGATGTTGCCATGACGTGAAACTCCAACAACCAACCAATCCTTGCCAATGCGGTTCGTCATGCAAATCGTCGATTATCAATCACTGTCAATTGCTCATGCATAGAATTGAGATCATGATAATTAATTGTACATGCCTGGATTAGACAGTATAGTGGATCTAGATGAAATAGTACAACATGCCGTTCGGTGAACATTAGGATTCGGAAAAATGCGTTGCGTTTACTCCGAATGACGTCACGTGACTGTGATTGGCGGTTCCGATGACGTCACACCGAATCGACCGGTTGAGGGGGGTCGTGATCTCTTCCAAGGGCCCGTGTTACTAAGTGTTGTTGGGGTTGCTGTTAGAACAAATAGGAAATATTATACCAAGAGAGGGACTCGAACCCACAAATCTGCTATTCCGGGGTGTTAGACTCTCTAGGCCCTCGGATGTAATCAACCTACCCACACCTGTGTATAGGTGATTCCATCTGGTGAGGTATATTTCGATTATTTACAACTTTACAAAATGAATACAAAAGATAAGTTCTGCTTACATTCTGAATACCATGAACATACTCACATCAACCTAGATAAAAGATTCACCCCATACTGACAGTACAGGGGTGAATGACAACATGGTATAAATACAGGCGAAAATAGCCTTAGTATGGAACAGGAAGTAGAATGCCTGGCACCAGTGTCAAATGGTTACTTATATCGGCACAGAGTTGGTGAAATGGGAGAGAATGCAAAAAGACAAGATGGCGGCCAGAGAATGCCATCGATTTCACTTTTAAAGTCTATTAAACTGCATGTTTTATTACATTTTTCAACTCAAAGGTAGCGGGGAAATATAAAAACATAATAAAGAATAAATATTGCCTCTAAAATTAAGACATTATTCACTCAATTAATTTCCCCAGAATGTTAAAATTCTTTGCCAGCTTTTCTAATGGGTTGGTTTTCACCCCTGTACTGTAAGTATGGGGTAAATCTTTTATCTAACATCAACCCAAGTAATAGTAATACGGATATACTCACATGACCCTACTCTTGCCATATTGCTGTGGAAGTTGTGGGTAACTATTAGAATTCCGTTGTGCTATCCGCTGCAGATTGTGTATTAAACAGCGGCCCTAATCCTAACCAAGGTCGCACCACTCTGTCATTTGCGCCCGAAATCTTCTTCTTTTTTTCTTTTCTTTACAAAAAAATAAATATAACTGCAAATGCAGCTTCCAAAGTAAAACACCTCCAAGCTTTGTTCTTAGTAATTTAGTGTGGGATTATTTTTTTGGAACATGAGATCAATAAAGGAACCATGCCTTCCTTCAACTTCAACATATTCTAGAAGACTACTTCACCGACGCCGGGGTTCAGCAAAGCCTTACTATTTATTAACCTCAGGACCGGCTGAACCGGGGAGTGGGGGTGGGGGGGGTGGGGGGGTGGGGGGGGGGCGAAGGGTCGGCAGGGCGGGGGGGGGGACCTTGTCCTACGTTAATTAGCTGCTGCTCTTTGATGTCGGAGAGACAACTGTTTGTGAAACCTCGGTGCACGCGCCCGATAACTTCTGCATTCAAGTTTGTTGTTGTTGTTTGTTTGTTGTTGTTGACTAAGTAGGGGAACCTTTCAATCACAAACAAAATTGTTCTTCCTCATTCCACTACTCCTTGTCCTGTCCTAGTAATGCCAAGTGCCAGGTTAAGTTGTGGCAAGTATCAATGTTTACGTCATTGGTTAAGACATTTTAAGACAGACATTTTGTATTCACGAGTATTCCACAAACATATACTGTTCTGCTGACAATAGAAATTGTAGGAACAGTGTAACCATTAATGGTTGTCTTCCCATCACCCCTTATGAATACAAGTTTAACTCGGCCAGGGTTTGAAACTGGCGATTAGAATCCGACGACCTACCGAAACGGGAGGTGGACGTTCAACTCATTTGGCCATTGTTGACACTCAACTACTACAAATAGTCATTGGTAGGTTCGTCTAATGGTTCTACACGGACAAATTCCAACCTGCTAGGTCCGCACTCAAATAGCCCATTCGAAGTGTGATCTTCCTTCTTTGTGTAGGGGTACATTAGATGAGTAAGCACGGGAGATTTCAATCGTGGACAGTTGATCTTAGCGGAGAATTAGTCATTAAGATACACTAAATAATAATGTGAGGAATACATGGATAAATCACGTGACCATATCGTTAACTCAAATGTATGACAATTTCGTATAAACCATCGGATTATGTATCTTTAAGTGGGATAGCATGTAGGATTGTTAGTCACGGGAACTCTCAGAACGATGACCACCCAGCCTCCCGAACCCGGTATCGACAGGTTCCCGCCCAGCCTTACCATCAGCCACTAACACACACACTGACCAGGCCGCCAAATTAATGATCCACACAGAAAAAAAAAGAACATGCAGGCTACCGCGAATCTATGGTTTCATGAATCAGGATTCATAATTAGTAGAAAGTAAATTGGCCTGAGACTTTAAAGTTGCATAATCCGCTGGTTTTGAGTTTCTGTCATTTTCTGAGGTAAATATATATTAGCTTGATCGTTATAGTCTACCATACTTTAATTGGAAGTAACTTTCCTTTTAAATGGCTAGCTTTTGAGATATTTGAAGTGCAAATGTGTCAAATTACCAAAACTCTGAAACCATAGGCTTCTGCAATAACAGGTTCTATTAAATTGACCCAGTATTCCCAAATATGTGATGAGAAATGTTTAATAAGGGCACCAGTATCTGAGTTAGATATGTGGAATCAAATTTTGATAATTGTTTTGATTTGGAAACTTTGATGTTTTAATCGGACTATTCAGATTTGATAAATATCCCCCACCCACGAACCAACGCCTCCTACTTCCGTTCTCTAATCCATGGTATACTACAGGGTGACCCCCAGAAACATGCCACCCACAACAATGGTAATAACTTCTACATGTTTTCAGCGATTTACTTCATGTTCGGTGCACATTAACTTCAGTGTGTGCAAGATCATTCCACAAAGCTTTCAGTTTGTAGATCAAAGAGTCTTACCTTCATGCCTAGCTCTTAGCTGTGCCACCAGAGATATTTGTTAGAGCTGTGACCAACTGAGTCCCTAACATTCACCGATGACCTTGCACTTACCGGTTATCCAGAATGCATGTCCCTTATACACATAATTTAACACTGTCCTGTGATCGCTGAATTTCTAGACCCTTCTGTGAATGGACATTTTGTCTGGATAATGACAACATTGAAACTGTCTGCAAAGACGAGTTTGTACTGCTCTGACAGATTTTATCTCAAAGTAAGTCTCTGAAACTATTCTAGGCATTTTCAGAAGAGCACTAAGTTGAGCCTCCATCCGTTAAATCTTCTCGGAAACCCTGCAAAAATAAAGGCAATCGCCTCATTAGTCAACATGTTTAACTTTTGAGGGTGGCATTTAACCTTGTTGGCAAACATGCCAAAACTCTGAAAACATAGGCTTAGAACTGTAGTAACAGGTACTATTAAATGGACTCAGTATTCTCATCTATGTGGTGAGACCCCCCCCCCCCGACATTGGGTGGGGGGGGCACTCAATAGCATTTAGTCTACTGCTTTGTCGCCAATATTGACTGGCGTTAGGTATCGAAAACCAGGGTGAGCTTCTGGTTCCCACGGCGCCGCCGTGTGCTTGTACAGGTGGCGCCCTCTGTACACTATTGCTTGTACAGGTGGCGCCCTCCCACACACTGCCGCTTGTACAGGTGGCGCCCTCTGTACACTGCTGCTTGTATAAGTCGTACCCTCTGCACACTGTCGCTTGTACATGTGGCGCCCTCTGCACACTTCCGGTTGACGGAGCACTGTGAAGCACCCTGCTGGAGGCAATCAACAATTAAACATGGATCCCCAGCTGCCATTGTCATCCTACTTCCGGTGCTTACCTTATAAATGGATGACCATAGTCAGACGAACTTCCGGTCTACCACCTCCCACCTTCTTTCTGGCTCCCCTCCTCTCCTCCCCTCTTACCCTCCTCCGCGATCCCCTCTCCCATCCCATCTCTCCTCCGCCCCTCCCTCTCTCCGATCCCCTCTCTTTTCCCCTCTCCCTACCCTTCTCCCTGCCACTCTTCCATCCCTTCTCCCATCCCCTCTCCCCTCTCCCCTGTCCTCCTCCCCTCTCCCACTTCCCCTCACCTCTCCCCTCACCCCCCCCTCTCTCTCCCCTCTCAACCTGACTGGATGGCCGAATGAATTAGAGCATCCGTCTCCCGTGTTGGTAGACCATGGGATCGTGGGTTCGAGCCCTGGTCGAGTCAAACCAATGACTTAAAAATTGATACTTGTTTGCTTCCTAGCCAGGCGCTTGGCATTACCATGATGATACTCACATCACAGATAGGGCAAGGACTGGTTGGCTCAGTGTCAGGATAATGTGATTGAGTGGAATATCAGGTCATGTTGCTGGTGGCCTGATCTCCCAGTGGGGCAGCACTATAAAGTCATCATGAGTGCACACTCTCAACAAGTCGGTACCCATCCTGATATTACCTTAGATGTTGCTAGGACGTAAAACAACAACAAACAAACCCACCCCTCTCCCTTCTATCCTACCTCTTCTCCCTCTCTATTCTTCCCTCTCCTTCTCTCTCCCTGCCCATCTCCATATCCATCTGCCTCATTGTCTCTCCTCCATTCTCATCACCTCCTTCTCGCGCTCTATACCGCATCTCTCCCTTTCTTCATATCTCACTCTCTTCCCACTCCTCTCCTTCTGTCCCACTCTCCCATCTCTCCATCTCCCCTCTCCCCATATTCATATATTTCCCCTTCTTGCCCCTCTTCCGCTCTTCCCCTCTATCCCTCTCCCCAATATTGGACAACAATCGCTACAATATAACGCAATACAGGAAATCTCTACAATTATTGCACAACATGGCTAATCACACCATTTAGCACACTGTAGAACATCCCTAAAATACATCCGTGTATATACACACTATATTCCGGTGTGGGGAGAGACCTCCCCTGGTGTTAATAGAGCTAACAATTATGCTGCCGGGTTCAAATCCGCTAGGTGGCGCCTCATACCCACCTCATTGAGACTGCCACGCCTGACCAGACTTCACTTCTTCACTCGTCGGCAGCCTGACCTCCTCAACTGCTTTACAAAAAAAATACTTTAACGGTAGGGCGGTTTGCCCAATCAGCTACAGTTCCTTATTTATACGGTTGTATGAGCTATGGTTGTGTAAGTTCCTCAATAAAATAATTGACCGGGCCCACTGGCCTAATCGGTAGAGCGCGGGCCTCGCATGTGGAAGGTCAGGAGTTTGGATCCCGGTCGAGTCAAACCAATGACTTTGAAATTGATACTTGTCGCTTCCTAGCCTGCACTCGGCATTAATAGGATAGGGCAAGGACTGGTTAGCTTAGTGTCAGTATAACGTGACTGATTGGGATATTGGGTCAGGGTATCGGTGACCTGATTTCCCAGTGGGCCAGCACTATTAAGTCGCCATGAGTGTGCACTGTCACAAATTGGGACCCATCCTTATATGACCTTAGATGTTGCCAGGATGTAAAACTCCAACAACCAACAATAAAATAATTGTATCCGCCATTCATTGGCCATGTTGTCTGCACTCAGTTACAGTAAAAATATGGCTCATTGCTAGAATACAGGAAATCTCTATTATGTAGTAGTAGACCTTACTAATCGATTATCTGTGAATTCTCCTATAGCTGAGCCTGAACTTACAATCTCAGCGCGTTGGCAATTGTTTCTGGATGACTTGTAAAATTGAATAATTCTTAATTCCAATCGTTCCAATCTGGATGTGAAGTGGAAATTTAATCACGTTAATACAGAGGTGGTTGAAAGCCGCGCTGGTTGCTATGGTAGTAATGACGGCCGTCACCTTGGATATGATGATGGCGAGCGTTGGTCGTGAACAATTAGTGAAGGTCACCTTGAAGGAAGGGTTGGTCAAGCAAACACCCACACCCATACCTACACATACAACCACACCCACACCTACACATGCACGTAGACACACCTACACATCCACCCACATCAACACACGCACCCACACTTACGCCTACATCCACACCCACACAAATAGGCCTACACACATACACACGTACACCTACACCCATACCCACAAACACACGTACACACACCTACACATCTACCCACATCAAAACACATACACACACCCACACTTACGCCTACACCCACACCCACACATATAGGCCTACACACATACACACACACCTACACCTACACCTACACCCGCACCCACAAACACACATACGCAAACCTCCAGATTTCTTCTGTTTAGTGCGGATTTACGTCCTAACAGATCTATTAGGTACCAACTTGTGAAAGTGCACATATATGGCAACTTGTGTGTGTAAGCTTGTTGATTAAGTCTTAGAAATTTCAATCGCAGACAATTGGTCTTCCTCATTCCCACTGGTTCTTGCCCTATCCTAGCAATCCCGAGCGCCAGGCTAGGTAGTGATGCGCATCAATTTTGTAAGTCATTGTTGATGCTAAAATTTAGTGCAGCCCTGGTGTCGTTCTATCTGAAAACAGTGGTGTTCTCTGTGGCGGAGTGGTTAGAGTGTCTGACTTTTTTCTAGGTCGGACTCCTAATCTGAAGGTCAGTGGTCCGATTCCCTGTGCCTTCACCTCTGCCAATTTGGATTTCCACTGCTGTGTAGAACTTACAGCGTCATCAAAGGCCAGTTGCTCTCATACCATGTCTATGTGGTGTGGGAGGTTAAAAATCCCTTGGGTCGGTAAAGATGTAGGCTCGGGCTTTCTATCGACAAACTGTCTAATGGTGAAAACAAGCCTATTCAGGTTTATCCATGATAGGCAGTATAAATCTTCAAGGAAAAAAAACAAAACAAAAAAAAACAAGAGTATTGGAACATTGTGCTCTTCTACACTATCTACTTTTGCACCCTCAAAGCTTTGGTCACTGTAGCTTTGCTATATATTACTGCTGGCTAGTGGCAAAATGACAGCAACTGGTGGTGTTTTCTGTAGCGGAGTGGTTAGAGTGTCTGACTTTTTTTTAGGTCAGATTCCTAATCTGAAGGTCAGTGGTTCGATTGCCAGTGCCCCCACCACCTCTGCCAATTTGGATTTCCACCGCAGTGTATAACTTGCAGCATCTTCAAAGGCCAGTTGCTCTCATACCATGTCTATGTGGTGTGGGGCGGTTAAAAAGTCCCTTGGGTCTGTAAAAGTGTAGGCTCGGGCTTTCTATCAACAAATTGTCTAATGGTGAAAACAAGTCTATTCAGACTTATCCATGATAGGCAGTATAATAAATCTTCAAGAAAACTGAAGCATGAAATTTTGCATTCTTCCGAATACATCTAGGATAGGCTGCACCCCAAGACTAGGCATCTGCTACATTGCTGTCACGAGTCTGAGCACGATCCACTTTCCCACACTCACAGTCACGGCTTGTTCAAACATGCTATACATTGTCAGCCAAAGACCAGTGGTGTCCAAAATATTGATCAGGCCTTGTTTTCGATGACGGTACTGTATATCGTCAGAACAAAATAGAAACAGGAAGGTTCCTGTTAGCGGTCTAGAATCCATATTTCGGTGAAAAACACATTTGGTGGATGCTCAAATTTAGGAGAACCCTGTGGACAGGCTGCTTTGCTTGCTCCACACATATTTGGTGTCGTTCCATCTATAAATGAGAGTCTTTGCGCGTCGCTAAACCGTTGGCTGGTTGTTGGAGTTTTACGTCCTGGCAACATCTAAGGTCATATCAGGACGAGTATCGACTAGCGAAAATGCGCACTGATAGCGACTTTATAGTGCTGCCCCACTGGGAAATCAGGCCGCCAGCACCATTCACTGATATCGCACTCAGTCACATTATCCTGACACTGAGCTAACCCGTCCTTGTCCTATCCTATTAATGCTGAGTGGCAAGCTAGAAAGTGACAAGTATAACTTGTGTAAGTCATTGGTTTGACGTGACCAGGAATCCTCACACACGGGAGGCCTGCGATTGACTGATTCGGCCAACCGCGTCCAGTAATTTAAACCGTAGTTCACTCAAGTCGTGCTGTATATGTGTGTCTGTGCATGTGTGTATATATATATATATATATATATAATGCCAGCCAATATCAGATGGCGAAGGGGAGAATGAAGCTGTGGGAAACGGGGAATCGGGGGTGGGAAGATAGAATGGGAAGGAGGGGGGGGTTTGGGGGGGGGGGGGGGGGGGGGGGAAAAGGGTGGGGAAGTGGTGAAGTGAGGGGGGAAGGGGGGTTTGGGGGAGGCAGGGCAAGAAGGGAGGCGGAGGCAGAGCTAGAAAAGGGCGCGAGCTAGAAACAATCAATCAAGGAGCTCTCGGGCCAGGTGTTTGGTTAACACCGCGTAGGTGTCGCTGTCGCTGCGGAGATGGGGGGGGGGGGGGCGGGGGCAGGGGGGAGGCCGGAGGAGATGGCCGGGCGCCATGACAGGGGAGGCAGCAACACAATGCACCGGGAGAATGCAGGAGACAAGGCTTCCCTGGCAGGGTAATGGGGTGTTATGGTAGAGATTATTGAGCTTGTGGTGATGGGGATGATGGAAGTGATGGTAGTGATGGTTATGGAAAGGATGGAGGTTATGGTAGTGATGGTGATGATGCTAATAGTGGTGATGGTGTTGGTGATGGTAGTGATGGTAGTGGTGATGGTGATGGGGGCGCATTCAATAGCATGGAATGGAAAGGATGGCGGTTGGGGTGAGGCCACCAACACCATGACCTGATATCCCACTCAGTCACATTATCCTGAGACTGAGCCACCCAGTCCTTGCCCTATCCTAATAATGAGGTGCGCCAGGATAGGAAGCGACAAGTGTTAATCTTTAAGTCATTGGTTTTGCTTGATCAGGGTACGAACCCGTGGGTTCGAATCCCACGATCTACCCGAATGGGAGACTGACGCTCAACTCTTTCGCCCATTATTCCGTCTGGTCAGGCGGTGTCTGGTGACACCCTGGAGCAGGTGCCTGTTGACTTGTCGCAGTGTCTTGTGACACGGTGACACACGTGCCCACTGACTTAGCGCAGTGTCTGCTGGGCTTTCGTCAATGCGCTTATAGGCTGAAGGTCAAAGGTACCCCTGAGGGCCTCCTCCAGTGTGGTGAGCAGCTCAGCGGGCAGCAGGTGATGACCGTCTCACTCCACCTGATAATTTGCCTACTCAGGGCCTCCTACAGTGTGGTGAGCAGCTCGGCGGGCAGTGGGAGAGCTGCGCCTGGGTAGTGACCGCCTCACTCCACCGGACAATTTTACTACTCAGGGCTTCCGACAGTGTGGTGAGCAGCTCAACTGGCAGCGGGCAACCTGCTCATGAGTAATGACAGGCTCACACCAATCGACAATTTTACTACAGTCCCGGTACACAGAAAGCGTGAACGATCAGGGTCTTGTGTATGAGGTCATCCACCGACTTGCTACACGATTCACCCGCGGTGTGCTCTATAGTGATGCCCCTAGGAGGTACGGTGCTGCCGGAAACGTGGTGCGGGTATCGCAGCAGGTCAGTGTATGTGTATGTTCTCTGAAAGATTTGGAATTAAGAAAAAGGCTTGTTTGTCCAACTCGTGAGTTGGTGAGTGAGTGGGTGTGTGGGTGTGTAGGTGAGTGAATGGGTGATTGAATGGGTAAGTGAGTGAGTGGGTGAGTGAGTGAGTGGGTGGGTGGGTGAGTGAGTGTAGGTGAGTGAATTTCTTTGTTTTTTTTGTTTTGTTTGTGACAAGTTATTTATTCTGTCCATAACGTATAAGCTCCCATGTGGGTGCTTGTTTTCAATGCTAGACAGCTGTGATACTGGATTGGTCTGGTCCCGCACTCAGGAGTGTTTACCTGATCTTTCTCGGGCCAACCTTTTACGGTTTTGGGTGTTAGTAGTTTCTACATTACTTTTTTGCATTCTTCAAAGTTTTTCCCTAACCTGTATATGATAACTTAGCCTACTATGTACATCTACCCGGATGACACATGGGATGGCCGAATGAGTTAAAGCGTCCGTCTCCTGTGTTGGTAGACCATGGGGTCGTGGGGTCGAACCCTGGCCGAGTCAAACCAATGACTTTAAAATTGATACTTGTCGCTTCCTAGCCTGGCGCTCTGCATTATTAGGATAGGGCAAGGACTGATTAAGCTCAGTGTCAGGATAATGTGACTCAGTGGGATATCCAGTCATGGTACTGGCAGCCTGATGTCTCAGTGGTGCAACACTATAAAATCGGCATGAGTGCACACTCTCATAAGTCGGTACCCATCCTGTGATGACCTTAGATGTTGCGAGGATGTAAAAAACCAACAACCAACCAACCAACCGACATCTAGCACTCATATATTTCCATGTGACTTCTGGTAGCTCATGTGTTTGCGGGAAGGCGGTCACTGTTGGAATGGTAGGGAGGGGGCGCTCTATGTGGCCCAAGAGATGCAGTCCTAGTCCACAGGTGGCGCTAGTTGTAGTTAGTGAGTACTCACAGAACTAACCAGCCAGCACTGCTCCAGTTGGAATATTACCGGCATATTAACATATACAACACATATGGCTTTGGCTGGAAAGCCTAGGGCACCTCTATGTGTGACGTCCGAGTTACCGCAAGCTGGTCCCTGGCATATTTGCACACCCGGAAGTGGGGTGACCGTGTCTCTCTCAGCGCTTGCGATAAACTGTTTCTTTATAGGCCTTCTCTACAATTAGGGACCCATGAGTCTCAGCATCCTTCTGGTATATTTGATAGATGATGCCTATCAAACTGAGGGAGTGTTCCCTGGCCTCTGTCACTGATGACGCTGATGATGAGGGTCGTCAGGGGTGAATGATCATAATAGTCATGCCTGGATCAGAGGCCCTCAACCTCGATTAGGCCCGAAGTAGGCGTCGTTAAATATAACTTTTTTGTTTGTTTAGACCGGAAGTAGCTCTCTAGAGGATATAGGTTGGTTGGTTGGTTGTTGGAGTTTTGCGTCCTGGCAGCATCAAAGGTCATATCATGACGGGTACATTGCAACTTTTTAGTGCTGCCCCTCTGGGAGGCGAGGCCGCCAGCACCATGACCTGATATCCCACTCAGTCGCATTATCCTGATACTGAGCCAACCAGTCATTGTCCCATCCTAATAATGCCGAAGATCTGACAACCATAAAGAGAGGGCACAGTGAAGGGCGAAGAAAACAAGGCGGACAAAGGAAGCGGTGGGAAGACAACATCAGGGAAGGAACAGGCCTGGAGTTTGGCAAGTCCCAGACAGCAGTGGTGAACAGGGACAACTGGAGAAAACCGGTTGTTAAAGTCATTGGTGGTGTGCCAACAACCCTCGGGGTTAAGGATTGATGATGACGATGTTGATGATGAATCAATAGTGCCAGATTAGGTAGCAACAAGTATCAATTTGTTTAATTATTTAGACTCGGCTCGGGGTCAAACCTGTGTTCTATTCCCACGGCCTGCACTCAACTCAGTCTGCCAACCCGTCTGGTCATTATACCGACTAACCTGTGCAAACTCCCAGCATCTGAATACAGCTGGGAATTGGAGGCGGTGGCCGAATCGGTAAGAGCGCTGGCTTCCCATGTGGAAGGTCATGGGTTTGAACTCAGGCTGAGTATAAACCAATGGGTTTCAGATTTGATAGTTGTCGCTACTTAGCCTGGTACTCGGCAATATATAGGGCAACGATAGGTTTGCTCAGTATCAAGATAATGTCATTGAGTGGGATACCAGGTCATGGTGCTAGCGTAGGGTATTCCAGTGGGGCAGCACTATAAAGTTAGCCTTAGTGGGAACTGTCATCACTGACGATCCTGATATGACGTTGCCCGGACATAAAACCCAAGCAAAGTCGGGGCTCCTGGAGTCGGAATAAAACCATCACTAGAAGTTGGTTTGGTTGGTAGTTGGAGTGTTACGTCCTGGCAACATCTAATGTCGTATCAGGATGAGTACCGACTTGTGACAATGCGCACTCATTGGGACTTTATAGTGCTGCCCCACTGGGAAATCAGGCCACCGGCACCATGATCGCTAACATATAATGTGCATATTCATCAAATAAATTAATGAATTCGTGTTTTATATATTATTACAATAATAATCAAGTGACTTGATCTTTAATATGGATGTAGAATCTGATATCGGGGATCAATTGGTTTGGCAATGTGTACGCTGCGACGACCTTGTGTGATCAGCGGCTGAGCCGTGGGTGAAGGCACACAAAGATCAAGTTGCAGCATGGCCCTCATCAATACTAAATGACACTTCATTGGGGGCGGGGGCGGGAACGGGGGCGGATGATTGTGGGGGCGGGGGCGGAGGGTTGTGGGGGCGGGAGCAGCGGGTGCTGCTGTAGACGTGGCGGTAGCAGGGGTATTATCTATGAATGTTGCAAATGTTGTGTGATGTCAATTTATAAATGTCGCCAGCTGGCGATAATTGTTGTATGTGGCGTATGCTGTCAATGAATGTTGTAAGTGCAGTATGCTGTCAATGAATGTTGTAATTCATGTATGGTGTCAATGAATGTTGTAAGTGCAGTATGCTGTCAATGAATATTGTAAGTGTTGTCTGCTGTCAATGAATGTTGTACGTGCAGTATGTTGTCAATGAATGTTGTAAATGCAGTATGCTATCATTGAATGGTGTAACTTTTGTCTGATGTCATTGAATGTTGTAAATGCAGTATGCTGTCAATGAATGTTGTAAGTGCAGTATGCTGTCATTGAATGTTGTAACTGTTGTCTGCTGTCAATGAATGTTGAAAGTTCAGTATGCTGTCAACGAATTTTGCAACTGTTGTCTGCTTTCAATGAATTTTGTAAGCTCGGTATGCTGTCAATGAATGTTGTAGCTGTTGTCTGCTGTCAATGAATGTCCTAAAGGCATTATGCTGTCAATGAATGTTGTAACTGTTGTCTGCTGTTAATGAATGTTGCAACTGTTGTCTGCTGTCAATAAATGATGCAAGGGTCGTAATACTCGTATGCTGTCACTAAATCTAAACTAAATTGTGTGACGGCAGACGACATTTAAAATTCAGCGCAGATGTAATTGTTGTAAGGAGGGAATAACATATGGGACGCACGATCGGTGGGCAAACCAAACCTGACCTTATAGTGGATAAAGTGATATCTACCAGGACAGCGCCGGGCCTGAAGCATGGCAGAGTGCTGGCGCAGGGGTACACGACGGTAATGTCCAGCGTTGACCAGCCCGACTAGCCCCGACCTGACTTAGCAGGACACAAAGCAGTCAGTTCGAAGGTTGAAGAAACATCTGGGCCGGTTATTTAGTAGAAGTAAATAATAAATATGATTAACCAAGGTTGGAACATAACCAGTGCAACAACGGGGAAGAAAAAATGTATTACTATGAATAAAAATGTTTACCAAGAGAAAGAAAGGAAATCCCGCGCGATGTGAAGCGTTCCAAGCGCAGGATGTTAATCATTGTGGTCCAGGCTGCTCGAGAGTGTGGATATAGAGGCAGGAAGTAGCAAATAGAATGTGGAACGCATAATAAACTAAACACACAGGAATAAGAATAGTTGCCCCACCGAGATGCCCGTAAAACTAAGTGCCACGATATCTCCAACCATATCATGGCAATTTTACAGTGCTGTCACACTGAGAGACTAGGCTGCCAACACCGTGACCCAATATCCCATACAGTCACATTAATGTGACTGTTTGGGATAATTAATGCCGAGCACCAGGCTAGGTAGTGACAAGTATCAATTGTATAAGTCATTGCTTTGACTGGGCTGTGATTCGAACTCCCAGCCTTCCACATGGGAAGCCTGCACTGTACCGATTCAGCCACCGTGCACGGTACTTTGACTGACGATCACGAATCCTTCGGTGAGTAATAAACTACATGTCTAAAGTGGAATCACTATATAGAGATCTATGAATAACGTGCAAACAAAGTCCTTCCCATAATTGGAGACATGTTACAATAGACTACATCACGGTTCCGACTGCGCATGCGCATGCGCTGAAAACGGCGCCGGGAGCAAAGCAAAGGCATGCGGCCATTGAGTTTGCCGATATGCATAGGGCAAAACTGGCATTTTATTCAAAATAAATAGAAATATATAACAATTTGGCACAAACATGGATGGAAGGATGCAATATAATAATATAATGAATATGTTTAAGATACAACTCTCCATAATTAAGCATTTTGAGCTAATAAACATACAATTTCAGTCACTTTACAGGCTGATGTTTACATCACCATTGATTAGCCAGAAGTAATTCTTGTTCTAAATATTAAAATGTCAAATGTGTGAACAAAAACTTGTTTCAAAGAAATATATAACCAATATCTGATTAACCCTACTCATTTTCTAGTTCTACATTTGTCATTAACCATAGAATATAAATAAAAACATGGATAAAATAAATAAAACTGACTCTAGCTATAGCTCTAACACTAGTCTGAGTGCCTAGATTTGTCTAAATCTAAATGCACATAGCATAAGATGTGCTGATTATATTGATGTAAATGCAATGCTGAATACAAGATTAATATCTTAATTTATTATATTAATATTTCTGGTTGGTATTCTATGTTTCAAACAAGAGCTGAGATGAGCTGAAACTAGCACATTTCATAGCTGTACCCAGTGTATTAGTATGTGCCATGTGCTTGTCGCGGGTTTGTTTTGCTCTGATGCATCCCACAATGCACCACGCCACTGGACCTGTGATGTAGTTTATATAGTAAGAAATGTTACCTATTGGTTAAAATTAAACACCTAAAGGACAACATATGGACCTATTTTACTAGCCTCATAAGGGGAACGCCATACAGGCCCAGTTGGTTTCACTTGTGGGAAATATCTATGGCTTTTAAGGGAGGTCTGCGAAGAGTCCTGAGTGTTCAGTCCATTTTGGGGTGGTCCACATGCCCATATATGGGTTGTGTATTGTGGCACTTTGTTTAACGGCGCCTCTGTGGGGCAACCACTCACCGAAGGAGTTCATTATTGTAAATCTAAGTACCCGGACGCGGTAGCCGAATTGGTGGAGGCCTGGATTTCGCTACGGAAGGTTGGGCGTATGAATCCCAGCCGAGTCAAAGCAATGACTTATAAAATTGATACTTGTCACTACCTAGCCTGGCACTCGGCATGAATAGGATAGGACAAGGACTGGTTCACACAGTATCAGGATAATGTGACTGCATGGGATATCAGATTATGGTGCCAGTGACCTGGTCTCCCAGTGGGAGAGCACTACAAAGTCGTCATGAGTGCGGACTGTCACAAGTCGGTACCCATCCTAATATGACCTTAGATGTTGTCAGGATTAAAACCGGAACAAACAAATAGCTTTCACAAAATGCCCCTCTAGTAGTGAGGTATTCTTCTTCGATTTGTAATATATCCATGTATATCAATATAAATATGAGTGTGTGTTGTTGTTTTATGTCCTAGCAATATCTAGGCTCATATCAGGACATGTTCTGACTTGTGGCAGTGCGCACATTTGGCGACCTTATAGTGCTTCCCCACTGGTGGGACCAGGTTGAGGATACCATGACCCAATCTCCCACAACCTCACATTATCCTGATACTGTGCTAACCAGTCGTTGTGCTATCCTATTAATGCCGAATGCCAGACTAGGTAGCGACAAGTATCAATGTGACAAGTCATTGGTTTAATTTGGCTGGGATTCAAGCTCCCAACCTTCCACAGGGGAACCTGCGTTCTACCGATTGGGCTACTGCGTTCTGTGCTAAATGTGATATGGCAGGTTATGCCTCGGTCACAAGTAATGATCACTTGCAGCATCCATTTGGTTCCAATCGATGAGGTGGTCAGCACAGGGGATTGCACCAGGGCACCGCCGTAACCCAATGGTTAGAAGGCGCACCCTGGAAGGGCAGAACAGTGGGTTCGAATCCCGCTCAAGACATGACAATCCAATTGTGAGTTTCTTTTGCGACACCTCCCGTGAAAATGGCCTGGGCTTGATAAATGTGTCATGTTGATATTCCCATGTATATAATAGCGGGGAAAATGGGGAGCAGGGAGGGGGGGACACATTAAATGCACAAACGGGGAGGAGTTGTTTTTTTAAATTCCAGAACCAGGCAAGGCCATCTATCGAACTGGATTTTTATCCAGTTTACTATTACAATTGAAACCTTCATTTTGTTACCAAGCAAATGATACTTTACGGCTAGAACACTAGTGTTTTTGTACTGACAAAAGGCAGCATTCAATGAATAAACTAAATTTAGTGAACACAAATTATTAAAGATCTAGGAAAAGGAATTCCCTTTTATTATTTTAGGGATGAGACGTGAAAGGGCTCCATTAGGCGGTCTAACTCATGCAGATGTGTCAGTTCCCTCATAATGCATCTGAGTGCGTGACCTTTACCGGAACCGGAAAGGGGTCACCCATAGAAGCCCTTGGGTTACCCAGCGTGTGGGGCCGGGGACCAGCGGTGGAAGGGAAGGCAGGGCAATATAGTATGGTGGAGGTCAATATAGCATGGTGAGATTTGAGATGTCAGTATAGTACGCCAATTAAAGTTCCAATGTCCTATGGTGTGTGAGTGGCGGAGCAACATAATATAGTAAAGGTCATTATGGCATGGTGAGCTTAAGAGGTCAGTATAGTACGCCAATTAAAGTTCCAATGTCCTATGGTTTGTGAGTTTCTACTATTTGTTTGTTGTTGTTGAGATTATGATAGTAGATTGCTCGTTATAATATAGAAATTTCAAGTAGGGTGGGTGGGTAGAAGAGTCCGTGGCCCACTTAGCTGCTAGTGTAGAAGTGCTGGTGTTGGCAGTGGTCCAGTGAGGAGTTTGGGTAGTTGGTGCGATGGGGCGGCTTGACAGACCTCACTGATAGGCTGGTGTAGGCACGCCAGCCGTGAGTCCAGGAGGATGTAGTCGCATCGCCTAGCCCGAAGAATCAGCCACAATTCTTACGCAGGGTTTATACCGGTCCTTGAAATCCTGCAATTTCTTTAATGGTCCTTGAAAGTCCATGAAAATTGAAAATCATAACCATATTTTTGTTAAAGCTTATTTTCGCCGACGTTCCAAACTTCAAACGGTGATGGTTTGGACGACAAGTGATTTTGTGGGTTTGTTATCCTGCCTATTGATTTTTATATTAAAACCATACATTTTTTTGTTGTTGTTGATGAATTTATTTAACCGTTCCATATAGTCATTGTTATTTCTCATGCTTATTCACAATTCACATCCTACCCAGTGAATCAACTATGCATACAGCTGTGTTTTAGTGAACTTTAATTTAATAAAAATCTTTAAAACATCCTGGAATTTTGTACTGAAATGTCCTGGAAAGTCCTGGAAAGTCTTGGAATATAATATGTCAAAATTAACCCTGTTACATGTTATGCACCAAGGCACAGTCGATCTATTTGTACTTGTATATAGAAACTTAAAACTTGCCCCAACATCAGAATGCAACCAATGAAACTAACTATCAATATGCATATATATATATATATATATATATATATATATATATATATATTTATATATATATATATATATATATATATATATATATATATATATACAGCAATCAATCCGTCAAGTGGCTGACGTCCCTAAGCACCATCATGAATCGAAAAGTACCAACTGTGAATCTTCTTTCATCCCTCTTCACATTCTCATTCCCTAGCGTATTCATCACAAAAAATGATTTATGTAAATTTCCAAATGAAAAAGAAAGATAAAAATAAATACAGGCCAGACACATTACACTGCAACATTATGTACATAGATATACCCCAATCGATCATCAAGCAAGTATCTTTAACTGGAAAGTCGCTGTCAGATGATCAAGATTAATTGGTACAACGTTGATCAGATAATAATTCATGAATAGGCTCCTAGTTCCTCGCCTCCTACATTAAATATATACTGCTGGCAAATCGCCAAATGAGATTAGAAAGAAGTGCGACTGCGGTGCTTTATCTAGCCATGACTTACAGCAAAATATACTGGACACAGTGGCCGAATCGGTAAAGCGCAGACCTCCCGTACGGAAGGTCGGAAGTTCACTTCCTTGTCGAGTCAAACCAATGACTTACAAAATTGATACTTGTTGCTTCCTAGCCAGGCGCTCGGCATTATTAGGATAAGGCAAGGACTGGTTGGCTTAGTGTCTGGATAATGTGACTGAGTGGGATATCAGGTCATGGTACTAGTGGATTGGTCTCCCAATGGGGCGGCACTAAAAAGTCACCATGAGTATGCACTGTCACAAGTCAGTAGCCATCCTGATATGACCCCAGATGTTGCCAGGACGTAAACATCAAACAACCAACCAACCAATCTAACAAAATATTCTACTGTTAGCACATTATGTGTATGAATTATATTAACATTATGAAGTAATAACATTAGAGCAAAGAGTAGAAGCTGTATAGCATATATACAAAACCTGACAATAATTTTGTTAATCAAATAAAGGAGAATATTTCGAGATCAGTTGTGATATATACATTTGAAATACAAGTGCACATTTTCACTTATATTGTAATTTCAAATGCCAACAAAGCACAAATGGTAATTGTATTGCATGTGGAAATGATGTTGTCTGCAGCCACCCCAAGACCAAAACAACATCATTGTTCTATGGAATTAAAATAGTGTATATCAAAGCTCTACAGAAGGGAAGTCAAATATATCTCTCCATCGTCGCCACTAGGACTAAGGTACCGAGAACTTTAGTTGGTGTTATGTCATAGAGAGATTCAATTGATTATACTATATGCCACATTTGGTTTGGCTATATATACAAAAACCTCTCAAACCGACCACCTCCCCAGATCGACAATTCCCTTATATCGATCCCTTTATTTGGGTCCCAAACCATCACCCATACAATACCATTGTAATTATATTATAACTCCCTAAACCGACCACCTCCCTAAATGGACCATTTAAAGTCGGTCCCAACTCCCGTGGTCGGTCGATTTAGAGAGGTTTTACTGTATTTGACACTTTTTTTCTTTTTCTTTTTTACACGTTGAATAACTGGATAAGTGTTAGTGCCGATGCCCACTCCTGATCGACCTCCTTAAATACTTGACTGCCTGCATAAGGATCGATGACTAACTCGATAATCCAAAACGAGGGTGGAAGGTGTTGGCAAAAGCCGGCTAATTGACCTTCCTCACGTAGAGCGTCAATGGAGGTTTTACGTTATGAAGCTCACGATCGGTAATTGCATCGTCTTTATTTGAGTATAGCCCTCTATTCGGTGATACTTAGATAAAGGAGAAAAGCAGTACTGATTGAGATAACAGCTTGTAAATTATTACGATAAAACGCATTGGTAGGGGAATGCAAATGGTCTATAATGGTAAATGGTATATAGTGCCAGGTGCATGAATGTATTTATGTAGTTGCTGGTGATAATAGTCATTGTGTATTAGTCAGATAGTGTGAAAGAGGCACTAGAGATAGTGTGTAAGGGGCACTTAGAGCTCTACTCACTACCCCCTCCCCCGTCTGTTAGTCACAGATCACCACACACTCAGCTCAGGCAGGTGGTGGCCAAAGGGGCCACACAGCATGGTGGTGGTTGGCAGATCACTGTAGCCATGGTGATACATGAATGCTTGATGTTCATTGGTGGAACTGTAAATGCTTGATTCTCATTGGAGAACACGGTCAGGTGGTATGCCATACCAGATCCATGTACCACTATAAATAATCAACCTGAGGGCATTGTCTCTCTCTCTACTTTCATTCATTATACTCTTCCTTTCTCTTCTTGCCTGTATTGATTTCATTATAGCCTGCCTACACAAACACACATTCCAGCCGTGGACTTTACAAGCTTCTATGGAAAGGAAAGCAAATGATTACATTCTTTTTTATTATATGTGTCGTGGGGGTAATGAAAATGGGAAATATTACGCCTAGAGCAGGAGTCGAACCCACAGTTATTGTTATTCTGGGGTTGTGTTAGCCATTACACTAACTATATCCCCTGATGTAATCAATCAATCAATCAATATGATACAGCTCTAATAGGCATTGGACCTGTTAGGCGCTCTTAATTAATAGAAATCGAGACAGTTCTTCAGATGTGGTGATTGTAATCACCTTATCCACACCTACCTGTCCATGTGGCTTCTTTCCTGAGAGGCGACTGTAGACTACCACATATGAATCTATTAACATACTAGACGTGTCGTATTATCGTGCTATATTATAATTTGTGGGTAGTTACAATAGCATTCTGGGTAGCGCTACTCCCATTGGCTACTCGTAGTTCCTGCCGAGTGCTTTCACTCACATCTCATTACTTGTGATTGACTACCAACCCAATACCTAAACCCTGGCCTCCCTGGTGGTGCCCCAACCCCCCACCCCGCTTTCTCTCCCAGGACTGATCCCCTTCCTCTCGCCCACCGCGCATGCGCGCCTCTTAACGTGCGTCCCCAGTGGCGCCATCTGGGTGTGTTATTTAACCATATATCCGCCCCTCAATCATTCGACTCTTTCAACTACATATTGGATAGTCTCGACTACATATTTGATAATATCGACTACATACTGGACAGTACCGATTACACTTGAATAAAAAATAATACAACTTATAATAGACTACATCACCATTCCAGCCTCGCGGTGCATCGTGGGATGTGTAGAAGAAAAACAAACCCGTGAGAAGCACATGGCACATGCTAATGCACTGGGTCCGCTATGAAATGTGCTAGTTTCAGCTCACCTCAGCTCTTGTTTGAAACATAGAATACCAAATAAAAAAATATATATAATAAATTAAGATAATAATCTTTTATCCAGCATTGCATTTACAGCAATATAATCAGCACATCTTATGCCATGTGCATTTGGATTTAGACAAATCTGGACACTCAGACTAGTGGTAGAGCCATAGCCAAAGTCAGTTTTACTTATTTTATTAGTGTTTTTATTTATATGCTATGGTTAATAACATATGTAGAACTAGAAAATGAGTAGGGTTAATCAGATATTGGTTATATATTTCTATGAAACAAGTGTATGTTGACACATTTGGCATTTTAATATTTAGAACAAGAATTAATAAGGGTTTTGTGGATATCAGCCTTAAAGTTACTGATTGTTTTGTGTGGAATTGTATGTTTCTTAGCTCAACATGTTTAACTATAGCTAGTTTTGTCCTAGCTATATTCATCAGATCAGTATATTGCATGTGTGCATACATGTTTATGCCAAATTGTTATGTGTTTCTATTCTTTTTGAATAAAATCAAAGTTTAGCCCTACACGTATCAGCAAACTCAATGGCCAGACGCATTTGCTTTGCTGCCAACGCCATTTTCAACGCATGCGCAGTTGGAACGGTGATCTCATCTATTGATGCTGGGTTTTTCTCTCTTTTTTCTTGTCGTGCAGATCTCGTACGCGGCGACGTCCCCGGCGCTGAGTAAGCGGGAGAAGTACCCGAACTTCTACCGACTGGCGGCCGCCGACTCGTCACACAATTCGGCCCGCAAGACATTCATCCAGTACTTCGGGTGGGACACGGTCGCCATACTGCACCAGGACCGAGAGACCTTCTCACTGGTAAGTCGTGTACATCCGTGTATGTCTGCGTTGTGGAGTGTGATGTTGAACATTTGCAGTGTGACGGCCTCTTTGTTGTGTGACGTTGAAGTTTTGCAGTGTGATGGCGACTTTGCTGTGTGGTGTTGAAGATTTGCAGTGCGACAGCCACTTTGTTGTGTGCCTGCCAGTATAATTGTGCCTGTGTGTGTTATTTTTAAATATGATCTAGATCAAGTGGAGTATGATAGTACTGATTTTAGAGATCCATCTGCAGCTACAAACAAGATTGCATGCCCCCCCCCCCCCGTCCCATTGAGGGGACATGCCGACCAAATCTACCTGACCATATCCAATTATTAAATAAAAAGTCATATACAATTTTCTTTGTTGAAGCGAATATCCCTGAAAGTTCACCATATTGCCATGATATACTAGGCAGTATAGCACGATTTTTGCTTAGTAGATCTGAGATGCGTATTTAGATTATCATAAACGCTTAAAGTTGCATAGTCCAATAAAAACATCCAATTTCCAAAACCAAAACAATTACCTAGATTTGATCCTATATCTCCAACTTAGATACTGATGCACTTATTACGCATTTATTGCCACACAAACGGGAGTGCTGAGTCAATGTAATAGTACATGTTACTGCTGAAGACTATGGTTTCGGAGTTTTGGCATGCCTGCCAAATTAATTTTGAATGTTCGCACTTCAAATATCTCCAAAGTTAGCCATTTAAAATGAAAGTTGCTTCAAACTAATGCAAGGTAGATTATCACCATCAACCTAATATATTTATATCAGAAAATGACAGAAACTCAAAACCATTGGACTATGCAACTTTAAAGCTGCATAGTCCGATGAAATGTCAAATTTTCAAAACCAAACCAATTATCTAGATTTTATTTGACATACCTAACTTAGATACTGGTGCACTTATTAAGCATTTGTTTCTGCGTAGAATGCAATACTTTGTCAATTTAACAGAACCTGTGACTGCAGAAGTCTATGGTGTCAGAGTTTTGGCAAGCTTGCTAAAACTAATTTTTCATGTTTGCACTCAAAAGATCTGAAATGTTTACCATTTAAAATAAAAGTAACTTTGAACTAATGTAAAGTAGATACTAATGGTCGATCTAATATATTTATCTCAGAAAAAATACAGAAATTCAAAACCATTGGACTATGCAACATTAAGTAGCTTTGAACAACCCAATCAGGGCTCTGTGGTCAACCTACCCCTGTCACACTCCGACGTAACAGACAAGTGAGTGGGCAACGTAAAAATCACTTATTTACGTCGAGATACGTCCAAATTCTTGGTGTTTCAGGGCCAAGTTGGGCGTCAGTGCAATGTAGTGGAGATAGGCGAAATGTCCATCCAACGTAGTGGTAACACATGAGAACATAAAAAAAAGCTCAATGAATGCTCGTAGAATGCTGGGGAACATTATATATGTTATTCGATCACCAGAAGTATGCCTTTATATGTTAAATACGTCAAAACATGGTGGAGAAACGCCAAATGTACATTAGACATACATTAGACTACGTTATCCATACGTTTTCAATGCGTTGAAAATACGTGGATTGTACGTTTCTGCCAGCTTGACTTACACCTGATATAGTTCAACGTAGTTCAACGATTGTATAACGTATGTGTAACATACGTCTAGCATACTCGATGTATGTCTAACGTATGCATAGCATATGCTAAAGTATAAACCACACATTGTCTTACATCGAGCTACGTCGAAAGTTTTGGGTATGTCCAAGACCTTGATGAGTGTTGACGTAACACGACATAACATGACGTAACACAACATAACTCGATGTAACTCGACATAGGCCTAACGTACGAGTAATGTAGCCCGACGTACCTCAACGTAATGACCAAAATTCATCACATTAGCACGTTACGTCGTAGTGTGACAGGGGTATATCTATTGGATCCAGTTAGCGGTCAACCCCTGTTCCACATAGGTGAAGATGCATTGTGAGATAGGCAGAGAAGTATCATCCACATGCAAATCCACGCCTACACACCCGCTATATCGTGTGTGCATGTTAGTTATTTCAATATATATCTAGACTCTTTTTAAATGACTATCCCTGAAGATTCACCATATCTCCATGATATACCCGGCAGTATAGCACGATCTTGCTAAGTAGATCCGAGGCAGGTCTTTCGATTACTATCCCTGAAAGTTCACCATATACCCATGATATACTCGGCAGTGTAGAACGATGTTGCTAAGTAGATCCGAAACGGGTCTTTAGATTAATATCCCTGAAAGGTCACTGTATCCCCATGATATACTCAGCAGTATAGCACACTGTTGCTAAGTAGATCTGAGACGGGTCTTTAAATTACTATCCCTGAAAGTTCACCCTATCTATACCCATGATATACTCGGCAGTATAGCACGATGTTGCTAAGTAGATCCAAGACGGGTCCTTAGATCACCATAAGCGCTTAGACCACAGGCACCAGACTGGCATAAACTGACACAGCGCGTACTTACACGCTCACTGCCCACAGAGAGGGCGCTGTGTTTATAACGGAGGCGCGGTGACCAGGGTGAGGTGGTCCCCTTTGAAGCTCTCCAGACGGTGCTGGCTGACGGCGGTGGCGCCATCTAGTGACGGTGATAAGGTCCTGACCACTGAATGGCGACTGCGCTTCCAATTTGTTGTCGGCGCTGTTGGGTGCTGTCCCCCTCGGCTGAACTGCCCAGAAACTGTGGTGGGTTGAGAGGTGGGGTGGGGGTGCAGGAGATCAGCTGCCTACTGGACACGCAGCCCACCTCCTCCTGGGTGTTTTTGGGGTGTTGTTGGTTGTTCGTTTTCTTCATACAAATAATGGAACTTAGGACTGATAAGTTCAACACGTTGTGTGGATGGGTATATGAAGAGTTTTCAGGGGCAAAACCACGTTAGCGCCATTCCAAAAATGGAGATAAACATTGGAATCAAACCTACAAACAGATTTAAAAAAATGATATTCCTATTGTTGTCTTCATTGCTCCATAACCATATCATCATATGAAATGTTGAATTAGTGAGAATTAACATTATTTTCGGGTAAAAATCTTTTATTTAAACTACATTTTTGGATTGGTCTTTACATGGTTTTGCGCCTGAACTCTTTATATGTTGATGTGGTAAGATGGTTATGTGGAGATTTGGTGATGTAGATATGTGCTATAGTGCTATGTGGCTATGTGGTTATGTGCAGATGTGGTTAGGTGCATACGTGGAGTTATGCTTACGTGAATGTGTTGATGTGTTGCTGTTAAATTATAGATACATGGATGTATTGATTCATCAATGCAGAGTGTAGCAGTAATTTGAGGTGTCCACCTCTCGAAGTGGTTGTAAATAAATAGTTTTCCTTCATCAGTCTCCCAATAACCGCTCATACTATGGATTGATACTGTGATGAGGCTGTGTTGTTCCTGCTACTCCTCTGTCAGAGCTAAAATAAAGACACAGACGCCGGAGTGTCAGTTCAGTTCTTTACTCGCTAGAGAGGTCAGGCGCTGGTCATGGTCTGACCCCGCGGCATGTGGTGTGGACCCATAAATACCACGACCTGGCCGGGAGGGTTGGGCGCCTGACTACAAGTGGCGGACCCACGACATATATAAATAGGTGACCAATTTAGTATGTTAACACTCTCTTCCTTGCCTTGTCCAGGATTACAGCGTCGGAGAGTTGTGTGGTATACAGGAATGTCCTTGGCTCCTCATTACAATGCCGTTACAAATAATAAACCTGTGATATACATTTATAGATTGGACGGTGTGTTCTATATATATAATTGGCTGGTGCCTTGATGGTTGGTTGATTGGTTGTTGGAGTGTTACATTCTGGAAACATCTGAGGTCATATCAGGATGGGTACTGACTTGTGACAGTGCGCACTCATGGTGACTTTATAGTGTTGCCCCACTGGGAGATGAAGCCACCGGCATCATGACCCAATATTCCACTCAGTCATATTATCCTGACACTGAGAAAACCAGTCGTTGCCCTATCCTAATAATGCTGAACACCAGGATAAGAACCGAAAAGTATCAATTTTTGTAAATCATTGTTTTGAGACTCGACCTGGAATTGAACTCCCGACTTTCTCCTCGGAAGCATGCACTCTACCGATTCGGCCACCACATCCGGTAAATTTTAGATGAGGCTTTTCGAATACGGAGCTGAGGCTGGGGCGTACATTCAGACAGAACTACTTACAGCAACAATTCTGGAATATTGTCTGCATGACGCAGCATTTCACGGTGTATGGGTAGGACTGATGATGTTCTATATGCGTCATGTGGAGCAGTGTAAAACAGCGGAACTACACCTTCTTTGGTTGGCTCTGCTCGTTGGGCTAAGGCAAACTAAGGAAGTATTGCGCCTAAAACGGGATTCGAACCTATATATATATTGCCATTCCATGGCTAGTGTCCTAACCATTAGACTTTAGCTCCACGCACACATACACGTTAAACCGGTTTAACTAAATCATTTGAACCAATCCGGTTTCAAACGCGTGTGTGAACACGGTGCTAAATCGGTGTAGGTCTACATTGACTCAACTAGTTCACTTCAAATAAACAAGTTCATGAGGTGGTTTAACTAAACCGGTTTAACTATGTACATGTGAACATTAATATATGTAGGATCCCTGATGTCATCACCCTAGTGCCTACCTGTCTATGTGCCTCCTTGCGTGAGAGGTCAGTCCAGACTACTACACTCGTCCGCCTGGAATTGTAAGTCATGTAAATGGTTTAAATCCATAAACCGTCTAATGCTTCCAATGACACACATACAGGCAATGCACTGAGATAGGTTTGCAGGGTAGATTTACGATCCATATAGCATGTAACTTGTACAGCATCCTCGTGATGGCAACCGGTGCTGCGGGCACCCGGTGCTTCGGGCAAACACTGCTGTTTGCAACCAGTGCTGCAGGCAACCAGTGCTGCAGGCAACCTGTGTTGCACTCTACTAGTGCTGCGGATAACCGGTGATGTGGGCAACCTGTACTGTGGGCAACCAGTTATGTGGGCAACCAGTGCTGTGGGAAACCAGTGATGCAGGGAACCAGTTCTGTGGGCAACCAGTTCTGCGGGCAACCAATGCTGCGGATAACCAGTGCTGCGGGCAACCAGTGCTGCGGGCAACCAGTGCTACGGGCAACCAGTGCTGCAGGCAGCCAGTGCTGCAGGCAACTAGTGCCTCGGCCAACCAGTACTGCGGGCAACTAGTGCTGTGGGCAACCAGTGCTGCGGGCAACCAGTGCTGCAGGCAACCAGCGCTGCAGGCAACCAGTGATGTGGGCAACCAGTGCTGCAGGCATTCAGTGCTGCGGGCAACCAGTGCTGCGGGTAACCAGTGCTGTGGGTAACCAGTGCTGTGGGCAGCCAGTGATGTGGGCAGCCAGTGCTGTGGGCAACCAGTGCTGCAGGCAGCCAGTGCTGCAGTCAACCAGTGCTGCGGGCAGCCAGTGATGTGGGCAACCAGTGCCGCGGGCAACCAGTGTTGCGGGCAACCAGTGCTGCAGGCAACCAGTGCTGTGGGCAACCAGTGCTGCAGGCATCCAGTGATACGGGCAACCAGTGTTGCAGGTAACCAGTGCTGCAGGCAACCAGTGCCTCGGGCAACCAGTACTGCAGGCAACTAGTGCTGTGGGCAACCAGTGCTGTGGGCAACCAGTGCTGCGGGCAACCAGTACTGCAGGCTGATGCAAACAGAGAGAAGATTGCACCTTGAGTGGGATCCAAACTCACACTTCTTGCCATTCCAGGGCAAGTATCCTAACCATTAGGCTATCTAGGCTCTCTGATAAATGGCCTATCCACGCCTACCTGTTTATGTAGAGTTCAGACACAGCTGTCTGCTTGTTCTCTGCTGGTTTTCAGATGCTACGCTTAGGTTTGGTTTTTGGAGGTTTATGTCCTAGCAACATCTAAGGTCCTATCAGGACGGCTATTGACTTGTGACAGTGCGCACTCAGTGTACACTCATGACTTTATAGTGCTGCCCCACTGGGAAATCAGGCCGCCAGCACCATCACCCATTACCCCAACCAGTCATATTATCCTGACACTCAGCTATCAATGCTCAGTGCCAAGCTAGGAAGCGACAAGTATCAATTTAGTAAGTCATTGGTTTGATTCGATCGGGAATTGAACTCACGATCTCCCGCACAGGAGGCCTGCGCTCTACCGATTAGGCCACCGCTCGGTCCTACACTTAGGTATGACTGGTTGCTTCCAAGGCTCATCCTTGGGCACAGGGGACATTGAGCTGAGGGGGCATTGAGAGTCACCAATCGCCTGGTGGCCTAACCCTTCAAAGACTTCCAAAGGTAGATCAATAGTCAATTAGGGTTGATTTCTTTGCTGGGGTTTTGCGTCCAAGCAAGATCTAAGGTGATATCCAGACAAGTACTGACTTGTGACAGTGCGCACTCGTATAGCGAATTCATAGGGCTTTTCAATTGGAAGACCGAGTCGCTGGGCACCATGACCCCGATATCCGACTCGGTCACATCATCCTAATACTGAGCTAACCAGTCATAGCCCTACCCTATTAATCCCGAGTGCCAGGCTAGCTAGCTAGCGACAAGAGTCAGTTTTATAATTAAATTATTTGACTCGACCGGGGTTCGAACCCACGACCTCACATATTGGGTTAATAGGGAATTTGTGATCTGGTCCCCGCTTGAATCAAACCAGACTTATAAAAATGACCGGTGTCGCTATCTTTCGCAGTGGTCAGCTTTACAATGAATAGGGCAAGGACTGGTTGGGTCAGTGTCAGGATAATCTGATTGAGTGTGATGGCAGGTTATGGTTCCGGTGGCTTGGTCTCCCAGTGGGGCAATGCTATAAAGTTGCCGTGAATGCGCACTGCCACAAGTCGGTACCCATCCTGATATGACCTTTGAAGTTGCCAGGATGGTAAACTCCAACAACCAACCAATATGGCAGCTTAGCTGGAACAAGAAAAAGCACAAGCCTGATCTTTTCCCAATTTCCACATCAACGACAGGTCTTTAGATTACTCTTCCTGAAAGCTCACGATATTCCCATGAGGGCTGGACTCTCGCTTCTTCTTTACATTTTATACTCTTCCTTTCTCTTTGTCTGTATTGATTTCACCATAGCCTGCCTCCACAGACACAGATTCGAGTATTAGACTCTACAATGGGATTGATTCGAACTCCCAGGTCGAGTCAAACCAATGTCGTAAAGAGCAATCAATACTTGTCGCTACCTAGTCTGGCACTCTGCATTACTAGGAGAGGGCAATGAGCAGTGGAATGAGCAAGACCAATCTTTATTGTCCGCAATTGAAATTTCCCCCGCTTAATCAATTTATTAATTTACAACAACAACAAAAGTATTCAGTTTGAGTTGTGGACTTCCCCCATGACCTCCCGTACGGGGAGGGGGCGCCCTATCCTCTACGCTATCAGGCCTCCTCTGGGTACCGGAAGCTGTTCGCTGAACCCCACAACCCAATATATGCACAGTGCCCGTCAGTGCATGCCCATCTCTACCGGCTCCTCCTTATCTGTGGTCCGTCGGGTCTTACTGCACGCTGCCACACTGCGCATGCGCAGTGCATGAGCCTTTTTGGTACTACTACCGTGGAGGGGTGAGGGGGGGTGGGTGCAGATGAAGAGAAAGATCGCGTTTAAAGTTAGTTGGTTGTTGGAGCGTTACGTCCTGGCAACAGTTATGGTCATATCAGGATGGGTACCGACTTGGAACAGTGCACACTCATGGCCACTTCATAGTCCTGCCCCACTGGGAAATCAGGCTGCCAGTACCATGCTCTGATATCCCACTCACTCACGTTATCCTAACACTGAGCCAGCAAGTCCTTGCCCTATCCTAATAATGCAGAGCGCCTAGCTAGGAAGCGAGAAGTATAAATATTTACGTCATTGGTTTAATTCAACCAGGATTCGAACCTGTGCCTTTTTTGGTACTACTACCGTGGGGGGGAGTGGGGGGGGACGTTGTTTTGTGAATGCAACGAAACAACGCGCCTAAAGCGGTACTCAAACCCACACTTTTGCCCTTCTGGGGTCCGGTATCAGAACCATTAGACTAGCTAGGCTCCTGGATGCAAATACCTTAGCCATGCTCATCAGTGTATGTGGTATTTTACTAAGGTGCGGGGGAAGTCCACATTATTACTCACCCCCCTAAGTTTCATACTTACAACTAAGAGTGCATTACGTGGATATTTGTAAGTGCACAGTGAATGTCCAGCACTATACAGTGCACTGCATACAATAGTGCTGGTTAATGGCATGCAGGGTACCAGGTGAGTGGGGGTCGATGGGGCGGGGGGGGGGTACCAGCTGAGGGGGGAGGTCCTGCCTAGAGCGGGACTCGAACCAACAATTCTGCCATTCGTTATCTAGCACCTCTATATAAGGACACGCTATGTATAGTTAGTTATTCAGTCAAGATAATGAGCTCTCCGCTAAAATTAAATATGTCCAGCAGTATTTAACATTTGCACAATTTGCTATACAGCGCTTAGATACTCAGTATGCAGTGGTATGTACATTATGACGTCATCAGGTTCTCAGTTGCTAACCCTTTTCATAAGATGGATTCAGTTGCAACCGGACTATGATTTCATGCATGGAGGTGTATATTTGGATCTCCAATATTGAACTGGTACTTGCTTAAATCAGTGTAAATCTGGTTATGATAAACCAGTTCATTGCCATAGCCTACAAACTGGTGTAAATAAAAGAGGCAATGGATACTTTAAAAATATATAAAGCACCTAAGAAAAAGGCCGTTTTCTGCTCGCTTAGAATATATCTCCCCGTTTGATTCTTTATTCTTAATTGTTTTATGTTATTGTTGCTATTTTATGTTTGCAGAATAATTGTTAATATATATATATATATAAACAAATTAAAAGGACGGTTTACTTTAATATTATTCTGTTTCTAAAAATATCGAAATAAAAGGGATTTTTTTCAGTATTTTGCTGGATATACTTAGTTTTTGAAGCAGTGTTGCAGAGCGGTTTCTCTGATTGGTTGATTTCGGGTGTGCATTGACTTTGCAATATCGCCTATTTCTATCAATATTTGGCCAAGAGAATTGATCACCTCCACTCTAGATATTCACGACGGCTTGGGGTCAGCCTTCCACAATTGCCCTTTTTCAGGTCATGTCTGGAACCTGAGTCTCTTTAGAGGTCATCCGAGACCACAAAATATACTTTCCCGCCATTATTGCTTATAGGATAGTATTTAACGGAGAGAGAATAGGTGTAAAACTAAAAGTGGCGGTTAGTACTACACTTATTATGTACTATCAGTGGCAAGCAGACGACTTTCAGTGAAAATGAATAGGCTATTAGTCATGTGGGTCAATAGCAGACGACAATTAGCCAAAGCAGACGAGATGATGAAGTGGGTTTAGTGAGGTGGGGATGGGATTATGGAAGCTGGGAGGTGAGAGGAAGGGGCTCTGAAGGCGGAGGCTGGAGGAAGGAGAAATGGGTTGTCAGGGTAGCTGGTGGAAGAGAAACGTGGGTGTGTGGGGGGATGGGGGGGGGTAGCCGGTGGGGGGAGAAGGAGGGGCGGGGGATCTGTTTGATGGGGGCAGAAGAGGGAGTGGGTGCCTGGAGTCTGTACCTGGGTGAAGGGCCCTTCTTGACTTCAAATGGCCTAAAACTCTTCCACCACTATTCAGAACATAGCAGCCTTCAATCCCCACCTCTAGTACTACAACCGATACAATTGGAGACAGATAGGCAAAGACTCGAACTTAGTCTTATACATGCTGATAGCGGATTGTCTGGTTGGGGTATTACCTCATAGCAACATCTGAGGTCACATGAAGACCGGTGCCGACTTGAAGACAACGCGCACTGGTGACGACTTTATAGTGACTCAACCGAGGTTTGAAACCACGACCTCCCACTTGGGAAGCTGGCCAGCACTCTTACCTATCCGCCGACACGAGCCAGGTCTGGTCGACCCTCTGGTCGATTGAACTCACTTCATTCTGGACTTTTGAATTTTGTTCTTGTAAATACCGGTATAGGTATTTATCCCTCATTTGCCATTCAGAGAAACAAATACTATTCTCAACCCACTCCCTCTCTTGTGTTTAATATTTCAGTAGCTACAACTTTATAGTGTATATATATATATATATAAAATCTCGGGCGCAAGTGACAGTGTAGCGTCCAGGATAGAGGCGTGCCGGAGGTGTAGCCACCAGTCATGTGGTTAGATGGGGGTGGGGGGCATACATCAAGTAAGCCACCCCATCAATATTTTGGGTAGGAAATAAACATATAATCCCTTACGTGCGTTTATACTCACATTATGTATTATACATCACATAATCGTGGAGAGATTGACTGAGCGTGGTCAGACAAGTTACCGCTTGGGCAGACAGTGGCGACACAATCAGCCCGGTTGCATAGTCAATGAACAATTAATAATAGGGCAATACAGTAGATGACTTAGAATATAATAGGGAATGAAAGCTTCCGATTAAATATACTTGTATAATGCTTATACATTACATGTATATATATTATATCTAGCTTGCATATAGGAAGCTTTCTCAGATGCCGTTCAGCCAGCTGAGGGATTACCGCCAGATGCATTCTGGGAGGAAGGCTGCTGATACCAGAGGGTGCGGCGGTGTGCGTGGCAGGTCTGGAGATGCCGTGGTTATCGACTTGTTCATACTTGACCCGCTTACAGGGCAGTTGACAAACTTCGCACGGCCGTAGAGCGGGGAGGGTGTGCGGGGCGGGGAGGTGTGGGGGGTTGTAGTGTTGAAGGGTCGGGGAGTTGCGGGTGAGAGGGAGTGAGGCTGTGGGGGGTAGGAGGGAGAGAGGATGGAGAGGGAAGGATATAGAGGGTGGAAGGGAGAGTTGGAGGGCAGGTGGGGAGTGAAAAGAGGGCAGGAATATGGGGTTTGAGTGAGTGTGGGGGTCTATTTTGCTGGTGGGAGATATCGGCGGGGGTAGAGAGGGCTATGACTTGCCGGGCAGGTTGGAGATAGGAATGGTGGAAGTGGGTTATCGGACAGGGTATGGAGAGTAAGGTGACGCGGGGGAAGGATGGGCGGGAGTTTGAATTGGAATTGGGTGATTGGAGAAGCCGTGGAGAGGCGTTGTGAGAGGGAGTGGGGGAAAGAGGGGGAGGGAAGGGGCGGCACAGGCACAACTTTATGGATGAAAGTACCGATATTAGTTTACGTGCCCCAGAGAGAGCATGTATAACAGTTGGACAGGGCAGATATTGGCCGGTGTCCGGTCTAGAGAGAGGCGGGAGGGTGAAGGGTGGGGGGAGGGTGGGAAGGGACCATCGTGGCTTCTGGAAGGAAAGTGGTGAGAGGTGGTGATGGTCGTGGGAGGTGGTGGTGGTGGTACTATTAGCGGTGGGAGGTGGTGGTAGTGTTTCTTTGATTGTGGGGGTGGGAGGTGGTGGTGGTGGTACTAGTAGCGGTGGGAGGTGGTGGTAGTGTTTCTTTGATTGTGGGGGTGGGAGGTGGTGGTGGTGGTACTATTAGCGGTGGGAGGTGGTGGTAGTGTTTCTTTGATTGTGGGGATGGGAGGTGGTGGTGGTGGTACTATTAGCGGTGGGAGGTGGTGGTAGTGTTTCTTTGATTGTGGGTTTGGGAGGTGGTAGTGGTGGTACTAGTAGCGGTGGGAGGTGGTGGTAGTGTTTCTTTGATTGTGGGGGTGGGAGGTGGTGGTGGTGGTACTATTAGCTGTGGGAGGTGGTGGTAGTGTTTCTTTGATTGTGGGGGTCGGAGGTGGTGGTGTTTGTGGTTGTTGTGGTTGTGGTGGTATTGGTGGAGGAAGGAGGTGGTGTGGTGATGGAGGTGGGTGGTGGTAGTGTTACTGGTAGTAGTGGTGGGAGGTGGGTCTAGTACTTGTGGTGGTGGTAGTGGAGTCGTTGGTGGTGGTGGTTGTAGTGTTCACACTGGTCACAATTGTCAAACGGTCACATTGGACACAGGGCAGTGGTCACACTGGTCACAGTGGTCACACTAATCACACTAGTTACACTGGTCACAGTGGAGTTGTCACTCTGGTCACACTGGTTACAGCGCAGTCGTCGCAATGGTTACATTAGTCACACTGCTCATACTGGTCACAATGCAGTTGTCACAATCGCCGCAGTGGTCACACTGGTAGCACTAGTCAAAATAGTCACACTGGTCACAGTGCAGTGGTCAGAATGACCACAGTGGTCATAGTAGTCAGCCAAGTAGTCACTAGTCACAATGGTCACAATGGTCACGATGGTCACACTGATCACAGTGGTCACACTGATCACAGTGGTAACATTGGTCACAGTGGTCACACTGGTCACATTGGTTACACTGGTCACAATGGTCACACTGGCCAAAGGCCAGTCGCCTAACCAGCTTCCTCCCGTTAAAGCTGCATAGTCCGATGGATTGTGTTCCTGCCATACTTTTCAGTAAATGTACGTCAAAAAAGGATATAAATTCAAAACCATCGGACCCTGCACATTTAACACAAGTAATCTATAAATAACCTAGCTAACATTCTCGGTCATATTTCTCACCATTCGTCGATTTTCTCAGAAATATATAGATATAGATATTATCTATACATATTTATGTCTATCGAGATGTGTAATAAAATGCAGGTCTCGGTACCTTGGCCATCCCCAATTATATTAGTGTTAGTAATAAAAAGGTATTGGATAGAATTAAATGCACGATATCTGAGAATCGCATAGGAATGTGGCATTATATGTGTTACATTAACAACATAGCCGTGTCCATTGTCAGCTCCACAGATTGAGTCCCCCCTCCCCACCCGGCTGTATTCTGCCCTATCCCCTCCCCATCCCCATCTCTCCCCCTCCCCTTCCTTTCCCTCTATTCCCTCCCCGCATTCAGTACTGATATTATTGATCGGAAAAAAAGTTGATTGGTATTTAATCTGCTGTCTATTGTGGACGAAGAAGCCGGTGGGGGTTAGTATCGTATATCAGTCCTTGGTGGGGCTTAGTTTCGTATTAGAACTCATACAAAATAGACAAATCTAACTCTTTTCGCTAGCGCTAGATATAAATAATATATATATATATACACATATTAAACCCCAGCTTTCAGTGTGCACCCTTCCTTCTTCGAGAGACCAAAGGTGTTTTGTGGGTTTATTTTTGTAATTCTTTATTTTGAAATTTAAACTATGAATGGTAGTTAATGAACCTGGTACCAGGTGCCAGGATTGTAACTGGAATAGACACCCACCTGCCTGCTAACACAAGCTCTGTAACTGAATGTACACTCTCCCATTCTACCTCTCCCTCCCCACCCCTCGTCTTTCCCTGTCCCCAGCTGCCACACACACACACCCATCCCCTGCTCCCCTTTTAGGAGGGAGGATGTGGAAAAGTGGGGAGCAGGGGGTCACGACCCACACTAATAATTCTAAGCATGTAAGCCCCGCCTGCCCTGGGGCAACCCCTGGTGGGCGATGCCCACACTGCTCTCAGTCAATCGGCGCGTAAACAACGCCTCCCCACGCCATTACCCTGGTGGCATCAGCCGGCACAAATCGCGATGGGGTGAAGGCACCTTGTTTGTCTCGCCTGTAAGGGAGGGGATGAGGGGGAGAGGGGAGGATGCGGCAGAGGGAGGAGGGGGAGGAGGGGGAGGGGAGGGGGAGGAGGGAAGTGGGGGGTTGAGGGGACGGTGGTGTATGGGGAGAGGGGGGAAGGGACGAGGGGGTGGTAGATGCGGGAGGGAGCAAGGGTAATAAAGGGGAGGGCCGGGGGGGAGGAGAAGGGTTGGGAAAGGGATGGGGAAGGGGGAGGGGAAGGGGGAGGGGAGTGGAGGAGGGGATGGAGATTGTGGGGTGGGTGGGAGTGGGGAGGGGAGGGAGATGGGGGGTTAGGGGAAGATATGGGGATAGGGAGAAGGGGAAGAGAGGAGGGGATGGAAGATGACTGCGAGAGGGGGGGGGGGGAGATGGGGGAGGTGGTGATGACGGGATGGGAGATGCGGGAGGGAATAGAGGGAAGGGGAGGGGAGGGGGAGAGTTGGGGGTGGGGAGGGAATAGGGCGGAATACAGCCGGGTGGGGGGGGGGAGACTCAATCTGTGGAGCTGACAATGGACAAGGCTATATTGTTAATGTAACACATATAATGCCACATTCATATGCGATTCTCAGATATGGTGCATTTAATGCTATCCAATACCTTTTTATTACGAACACTAATATAATTGGGGAAGGCCAACCTACCGAGACCTGCATTTTATTACACATCTCTATAGACATAAATATGTATATATATATATATATATATACATATATACATATATACATGCATTGAGAAAAAGTCTTATTTTATGTATTATGCAATAAAATATGCAATTTCCAATGTGATATCCATTACAAAATACGAGATATTGTAAGTATGCAAATAAAAGCCGCATGTTCAATACACCACTGACAGCATGTATAAAGTAGTAGTAGAAGAATAAGAGAATGGAAAGAAAATGCAAACATTCAGTCAATTGTTGATTACATGACATGAGTAGCTGACATGGGGGTTTTAATCTTCTGGGTAGTATAGTAGAACTCACAAGCTCGTTTAGATATCGGCATGGTTATGCACTCCCCCCCCCCCCCCCCCCCCCACACTTCTGCTTAAAACCCACCTCGTGCAATAAACTGCATTATTTCGCTGAATATCCGCTAGTTCCGGAAAATTCTTGGGTAAAAGGTTTTATTTTCCGATCACAATAAGAGATGCTGATTATTTTGTTATTATCAATATCAGCAGTATGCGAAGCTGATCTTAAAACAAATTGTTTTTTTATATAAGATATGAAATGTTGACTTAACTATACACTTGAACGCCACTGACTGGCCTGTGAGGGTAGGCCTAGTCCTCGGTGGTGTTGTAAAACTACTGGGATTTACCCCATCCATCTTCTTTCCTGAGCATTATAAACAAAGACGTAAAACCAAAGTGTCGGCAGAGTTCTGGATGTTGTATGCTACTATAGCTAGGTGTAGATTCATGTAGGTCATTTATTCTCCTTCTGATATTATATCGTAGCTTTATTGGACAGCGCCTTGGAAGTTAGAATGGCTCCTGCTAGGAAGGACACTATATGTATATATGTATATATGTATATATTTATATACGTATATATGTTTATATGTATATGTATATATGTATATATGTATATATGTATATATGTATATATGTATATATGTATATATGTATATGTGTAGGCCCTATATGTGTGTGTACATATGTGTATGCATGTGTATATATGTGTATGTATGTTTATATATGTATATATATGTGTATATATGTCTATATAGTGATATTTTCCGGGAATTACAGGTACCAGGAGTGCCGGAGGTGGCGCCCCCAGTCAGTACACATGAAGGAGGCAGTACAGTGTATAGTATAGTATAATAATAAGGAAATAGTTCTCTTCCGTGCCTTTATACTCGCATAGTGCATTATGCATCACATACATATATATGCATATATGTATATAGGTATATAGATATATATGTATATATGTGCATATGGGCATAAGTACATATACATGTATATATAGATATAATCGCAGAATGAAGACATAAGAAGTGAGTTGATCGAGACAACGCTGTCTCAGTAACAATGCACCGCTGCAACATTGAACCGGTGTGGCGGCTCAGACGTGTCCCGTTGCTTCTGCGCATGCGCGGATTTCGCATCAACTCGGATCACCCGAGACACTTATTGGCGCATGCGCACATCCTACAAACTCGGGTCGAATAATCGAATACGCTTCTCCACACTCGGGTGGACATTTTTTTTTTTTTTTAATAACCGATAAAAAATACAGCAAAATAGGATTTAAACTATTTTATGATGGCCTAGTTTACATATATTTCCATTTAATTAATCTAAGTTATTCTTTTTTTACACATGGCACGTGTATTTGTCGACTCCACCCCCCATGTTCTATTTGAAATTCTGACTACTCGGATGACCCGAGTCGCCTGGGTAGTGTTAATCGATTACGGCCATGTTTATTAGATTCTGACGCATGCGCAGAAGCGAGGTACACGTCTGAGCATGGGAACACACTGAAACCGCCACACCGGCCCGACGTATTGTTTTGGAGTCTAACATTCACGTTAACTTCACATCCCACCCACCCCACACTTTCTGACATCACGCTGAACAAATGCAGCAGTCTACATACATATATGGATTTCCACAGGGTTCTTCTCCGTTCAGAGTTAAATTGCTTGTCATTTCTAGTCATGATACGAGATGTTAGAGTCAATCGCTGATGTCATGCAGGCGTAGCCTTAGGCGGCTGTCACACATCACCAGATTGGGGAAATGGAAAGAAACCGAACAAAGTCCATTGAGATCCGGCAAAGTCTGGTTTGTGACGATTGCATATCCATTGATATCCATTGATATCCATTGATATCCATTGATATCCATTGATATCCGGCCCGATCCGGTACAAGTTTTGAACATTCACAAAACTTGGAACGGATGCCTTTGGATTGACGTCTACGGTTCTTGTCCGGTTTGAGTCTGTTTAGTCTGCTTACCGTCCATTGGTTATCCATTCATGTCCGTTTCATGTCCGTTTCATATCTGTTTGTCCAGCGGCCTTTGACCCGATATCGCAACATTTTGACACATATTAATACATTTTGATACTTATCACGCCCGAACGCCACCGGACTAGACAATTATGTCCATTGCTCAATCCTGTGATTTGTGACAGCCACTTTACATGCTATCCTTGTCTGAATGCTGAGACAAATGTCCGGCTATTTCTGGTGGATAGGCAGAGAGACATGGATAGGGTGATTGCATCAGGGAGCCTTGATATTCTAATGGTTATGATGCTAGTCCTGGAATGGTAAGCAATGTAGGTTCGAAACCTCCTTTAGGTGTAATATTCCCCATGTGCACCACCCCAGCGATACCATTCACACGGGCCCTGGATGTATTTCTCTAGGGTGAAATCTTTTGACGCTTCACATACATACACTTACATACATACACAGGATAGGTTCAACAACCATACAGTGTCTAGCTTGTACAGGATCCTGGTCACGGCGCCAGTGTCCTGGGGGGGGATGAAAATGAGAAATATTGCGCCTAGAGCAGGACTCGAACCCACATATCGTTGCATTCTGGGCCAGTGTGCTAACCATTACACAACCTAGGCTCCCCAATATCACCACACTACACACGCCTACCTGTCTATGCGGCTCGTTGCCTGGGAGGTCAGTGCAGACCAGTACAATGCCAATATATTGTTTCCCCCGGGGGCAATAGCATTCCAGAATAGTGCTGCCTGCTCACATGTTTACTCTGGCATGTGATTGGACAGCAATCAGAAGGGGGTAATGTGATACCGTTACACCCACTCGAATAGAATGAAGTGGGGGGGTCACAGCTGGAAGTTGCCCACCTTTGTTCAGTAGTGACATTGGGAATGACAACCTGAAACATTTTGACAATAACTAACCGGATACTGTGAGTTTCCTCTGAAGAATGGCTGACTTCCAGAATGCTAAATTGATCAGAATGCTGATATTCCAATTAATTTGGTGGGAACGAGAGATTCCTCGCCACCTTTCTGCACTTTGGACTCTACTTCAGGTTGGCTGGTTGGTTGTTGAAGTTTTATCAATTTTGTAAATCATTGCTTTGGGTTTGACTCAGCTTGTCTGTTTGTTTGTTTGTTAAACTTCTAAACAGTTCTTCATTCTTCGGCACCACTGCTGCAATAGGACAGCCGGTGGTGGTGCGTGGTGGGTGTGTTCCGTGTACGGGGGGGGAGGTCGGGGGGGGGGGAGGGAGAAATATTTTTGTTTGTTTGTTTGTTTGTCAAAGTTCTGAACAATTCTTCACCCTTCTGCACCACTGCTAGCAAAAGGACAGCCGGTGGTGGTTGGCCTTAGGGGGCTGTCACACTACGACGTGATGACGTCAGCTTAGGGAGAACGTGAGAAACGTTGAACTTCTCGGCATAGTATGCAAATTTGGGTACAAGTTGAACATGGATGCAGCGTAGTGGACGAGAGCGTAACGTCAGTAAAGCGTAGTGATACCGTCATTCAACGAGAGAGGACAACGTCATTATGCTCACAGAACGTTATGAACGTTATTCCATCGCCAGAAGAACGTTAGATGACGTTACATACATTATGACACTGTGGCGAAACGTTGAACGTACGTTGAGCATACGTTCTCCTGACATTCTTGTGACGTTCTCGTGACGTTCTCCTGAGGTTCCCATTACGCCGCGTGGATGTTTCCATTGGGTTTAATGTGGGTCAACGTAGTGGAACGTAGTTGAACATAGTTAGCAGCGTTTGACTAACGTCCGTTTAACATCATTGACATTCGCAGAATGTGTACAGAACGTAGGCAAAGGTAAACCCTTACGTTCGAGTTAAGTCAAAAGTTTTGAACAGGTTCAAAACTTTGACGCGCGCCGATGTAACACGATGTAACGTGACGTAGCTCGACGTCAGTCTAACGTCATTCTGACGTCATCATGATGTAGTCCAACGTACGTCAACATAATGACGAAACGTGATCACGTCAGGCTTACGTTTCCTCGTTACGTCGTAGTGTGACAGGGGTATAAGATGTACATTGTGGGGGTGGGGGTGGGGTGGGGTGGGCGTTGCCTGAATTTTCTGGCAGGGACGACACAGCTACCGACATGGTTCAGGCGCCCGAGGATACTCTGGAGCTCCCGGCGCCCGAGGGTAGGGCGGGCGATCCGAGCCTCGCAGTCGAGGATCAGGTCGTCGACTTTGTCGGATGGTCATCGCCTCACTGTCGATGGCGAAGCCGAGCCAAGTGAGGCGGACTGCGTGGGGGGTGGCACAAAGTCGTCCACGTGTGGGTGAGGGTGGTGGTGAGTGTTGGATGTACATTGTGGGTGGGTGGGTGAGGGTGGAGATAAGGGTGATGGTATGGGTGTGGGTGTTGGGTGTACCTTGTGAGGGTGGAGGTATGGATGAGGGTGTGGGCGGAGTTGAGGGTGTGGGTGTAGGCATGCGTGTGGGTGAGGGTCGGGGTGGCGGTGAGGGTGAGTGTGTACCTTGTGGGTGTGTGGGTGAGGATGTGGGTGGGTGTGGGCGGTGGGTGTACCTTGTGGGGGTGGGAGTGAAAGTGTGGGTGAGGATGTGGGTGTGGGTGTTGTGTGGACCTTATGGGAATGGGGGTGAGGGTAGAGGTGGCGGTGAGGGTGTGGGGGCATTGGTGAAGGTGGAGATGTTAGGGAGGGTGTGGGTAGGTGTGGGCGTTGGGTGTATCTTGTGGAGGTGGGGTGTGTGAGGGTGACGGTGTGGGTGCGTGTCGGCGTTGTGTGAGAGTGTGGGTGAGGGTGAGGGTGAGGGTGGGGGTGAGGGTGAGCGGATGTGGTGAGGGTCAGGGATGGGAAAGCCTCCACCTTGATCGCCATCTTTACGAGGCATGCCGGGAGGGGCCGTGCGCAGGCGCAGAAGGCCCATGAATGATGACATGGCGGCGGATCGAGGCTGGCGACGGCTGTGTCTTCGCCTGTTATCGGCGGGCGGAAGCACTGACGCGGCGCAGGGCGCGCGCTGTCTTCTGGGAGTGCTCCGGCCGCCATATTGATTAACTAGAGTAACCTGGCTCTCATTAATCGTCGGTGCCGACGCATCTGAGTCGACGTGGAACTGCTGCAGTGTAAGTACATCAGCAAGGGGCATCAGCAAGGGGTGTCGGCAAGGGGCATCGGCAAGGGGCATTAGCAAGGAGCATCAGCAAGGGGCATCAGCAAGGGGCATCAGCAAAGGGCTCGCTGCTCACAATCAAGAACGCTATGGTGTCCTACTTTTACGTGGATGATCTTTGTGGTCACCAGACCGCTGTGCCTAAGCTGACAGTTGTATCCTTTCTTTCTTCAGAGGCGGGTCCAAAAGCGTTGCTTGGTTGTTGTAGTTTTTATGTCCTAGCAACATTTAAGGTCATATCAGATGATCAGTTCGGGTACTGATTTGCCATAATTCACAGTCATGGTGACTATATGTCCCACTGGGAGATCAGACCGCCAGCAGCATGACCCGATATCCCACTCATTTACATTATCCTGACACTGAGGCAACCAGTCCTTGTCCTATCCTAATAATGCTGACCGCCTGGCCTGGAAGCGATAAGTATAGATTTTTAAGTCATTGGTTTGATTCGACCATGGTTCGAACCCATCGATTCGAATCCTACGATCTACCAAAAGGGGTGATGGACGCCCAACTCATTCGGTCATCCCTTCTGGTCAGGCCAAGAGGGAGGCAATATGGGGGGTTGGGGTTGGGGGGGTGGGGTCGGTGGGGGAGGGATGTGGGGGTGGGTGGCTCTATTGGTATTCATGTAGGGCCTGGTTGTCTGCGGACAAGTACAGAATGGTTGAATGAGTTGGGCCCTCGCTTCTAGTGGGTTGGAAGCCTGGCAGAGTCAAACTAAAGACTTCCAAATTTGATACATGTATACTTTCTCGCATCTGATGCTCAGCAGTTATGCTAGTACCGAGCAAGGACTGGGTTGCTTAAGCCCCAGTCACACATACCCGGATCATATTATATATGCATATATTTATGTATATATATATATATATATATATGTTATACCGACCTTTGACTTCGCGTTCCTTAAAGCGGGGCGCTCACGTCGCGTTGCTGATGACCAATACCATGGCTCTTTAACGACCACTTACCAAATCTCAAAGGCCAGGCTCCTAATCAGTAACCCGGTTGCACTAACACTTTGGCGTCACTGTCCACGCAGCAACCCTAGAAAATCAACTCACCTTGCAGGACAATTCCACCCGCGTCTTTTGATTGGTGTTTGTGTTGTTTGTGTTGTTTGTCTGTTTGTTGGTGAGTATTCACGTCCTAGCACCATGTAAGGTCTAATTTAAATTAAAGGTGTGCACTTGGATGGCAGCAGGAGGCGGAATAGATGCATGAGGGGGTGAAAGTGGCGAGGTAAGGAGGGAAGGGGGCGCCACCGGCGTGGGCCTACGACTTGGGCGGGGGGCGTGGGGTGACGTGTGGGGGGGGAGCCGGGAGGGAGTGAGAAGGGGGAGGGAGGGGGGAACCCTTCCACCGCCAAGAATCAAACGCAAGGCGAGCATTACGACCAATTAAAACTAAAATTAGTACCCAAAGTAATGGTGGGGAAGGTAGTCACATAACAATATCCGATGATGTAAGGTATGCCTTATTCATGTAGAAATCCCAGGCCTGCGATTCTCTAGTGGAATATCAGGTCATGGTGCTGGCGATCTGGTATCCCAGTGGGGCCAGCACTATCAAGTCGCCATGAGTGTGCGTTATCACAAGTCGGTACTCGTCCTGATATGACCTTAGATGTTGCCAGGACGTAAAACTCCAACAACCAGCCAACCAAACAACTCTAGCGAAGCTCCTTGGCTGATTGATTGATTGATTGATGGGTTGATTAAACTGTTGGTGCGCAGACAAGAGTGCTAGAGATAGGTCGGCTATGGGGCACGGTGGGAGCCGTTACATAGAGCGTTGTCTGAAGCCATCTCACTGTGACGGCTGTGTCGCTTTGATGGGTGGGCGACAACGGGCGATAAAGGGTGCAATACGCTATAGATAGAACAGGGCACGGAAGGTCAAGGAATTCAGTCAGCTAGCAGCACTTTCATATCTGTTTTATTTATTTATTAATCTGGAAAACAAGATTGACAATAATAAACCAGTCGTTTATCCTCCATATATTATATATCAGTGATATAAATAAGCAATAATTTCTACTTGTCCAACGGACAAGTCCGGTGTGATTTTCACTTGTCCGTCTGAATTTTTCACTTTTCCCAGACAAGCGGACAAACGGATAAACTCTAATTTTTAATGCTGTTATATATATATATTATATATGTTATATATATATATGTTATATATATGTTATATAAATGTCATATATATATATATATATATATATATAAAGAATGTCCCACGCGAGGCCACTATCGGCAAAGAAGTTCCGGCAGATCTGAACCATTACTGGCGCAATGATAACAAATCGATGGCGCCTCGGAACACGTGGTGGTGAATATTGACATGCTATAATGGGCGGTATTTCTATGATTTGTTTGAGGCGAACGAGGCGGGCGAGATGATGGCGGAGCAGGGCGGGGACGTGCTAACACATCCTCGATCTCGGGACAGAATAGTTGGGTGGTGGTTTATTAATTGTGCATTGCTATATATAGCTCGATTTAGCACAGTCTTTAAACACATATATATATGTGTATATACATATATTCATATACACAAATATATACATATGCAATCATATATACTTATGCACCTCCATATGTAACTGCAAGTCATGCCCATTGTATTAATGTCTCCTCACAGGTATGATCAGCAAATCAATGATATAGTCTAAAGTTAAATGGCTATTCTCCAGTCCACATATATACACAATAAGATCCTGATTATATTTGTAATGCCTGATTTCAATCTGCTATTGTCTATGTTGTTCATTCCATCTCATCATCTCATCCATGCATAATTCATATGCACCATAATGTCTAAGCATGGAATACCAGCGTTTCAGTGCTGAACAAAGATATTATTCAACTGGAATAACCATTTTGAACAAAGAAAATCATATGTGCATATATATACATGTAAATCTATATACACGCATATATATGCATATACATACATATATATATACATATACATATATTTATAAATATATATAAGTTTTAAACTAAATTGCGCGATATGGATTTTAGGCACTCGGTGGCGCCATAGCGGTGGCTTTCCTAACTAACTACCCGCCCTGCAGAGACTGCCCGCTCTAGTGCCTTTGCCTTCCTTCACGTCCCGTCCGTCCCAAACTACCGGAAGTCTGAGCTGCTTCCCGGGCTCACTTCCGGTTGGCACACTTTGCCAAACATGCTCTTCCTCACAAGGTACTGACTACCTGCAAAAATGGCTAGTGTCGAGATAAGCAACCGTCCCCCGAGTATTTAGGCGCGCCTGATAAGATTGTCCTTAGGCTTAACACAATCTGCCCGGCCTGAAACTCCCCAACTTTCAATGGATATAGCTCATGTTGGGCAGGCCTACTAACACCCCACTGAGCACAGTGCCTATGGCTCGTGTGGGGCAGGCCTACTGACACACCACTGAGCACAGTGCCTATAGCTCATGTGGGGCAGGCCTACTGACACACCACTGAGCACAGTGCCTATAGCTCATGTGGGGCAGGCCTACTGACACCCCACTGAGCACAGTGCCTATAGCTCGTGTGGGGCAGGCCTACTGACACACCACTGAGCACAGTGCCTATAGCTCGTGTGGGGCAGGCCTACTGACACACCACTGAGCACAGTGCCTATAGCTCGTGTGGGGCAGGCCTACTAACACAACACTGAGCACAGTGCCTATAGCTCATGTGGGGCAGGCCTACTAACACCCCACTGAGCACAGTGCATATCGCTTGTGTGGGGCAGGCCTACTGACACACCACTGAGCACAGTGCCTATAGCTCGTGTGGGGCAGGCCTACTAACACCACACTGAGCACAGTGCCTATAGCTCATGTGGGGCAGGCCTACTGACACCCCACTGAGCACAGTGCCTATAGCTTGTGTGGGGCAGGCCTACTGACACACCACTGAGCACAGTGCCTATAGCTCGTGTGGGGCAGGCCTACTGACACACCACTGAGCACAGTGCCTATAGCTCGTGTGGGGCAGGCCTACTGACACCCCACTGAGCACAGTGCCTATAGCTCGTGTGGGGCAGGCCTACTAACACCCCATTGAGCACAGTGACAGGTTTGCTAACTTTTCGATGTGGAAAATCGATAGAGTTTAACCGGGGCGGGATTACAAACATTTCAAAGAGAACAATGAATACATCGTGTCTGAAGAAGGCTTACTAAAGCTTTCATTACCAATGTATATGCAGCCACTGACAAAATTATGATGAATATCAAATGGCAACGATCAGATCTGAGGCATGTCTTGTCGGCGGACCTGATTGGTTGTGTCATGGGGTGTGTGGGGGGGTGGGGGTGGGGTGGGGGTGGGGGTGGTGATGAAAAAGGGAAATATTGCACCTAGCGCAAGATCCGAATCCTAACTACTTTCCATTCCGGGGCTAGGATGCTAACCATTTTACTACCTAGGCTTCCTGATGCAATCGCCCTATCCATTCCTACCTACCTACCATGTCTGAGGGGTCAGGGCAGTCTACTACAGCTGTCATCTAATACTGTGAAGTGCACAGTAGCGAGGGCGGGTGTGTGTGTGTGTGTGTGGGTGGGGGGCTGGATGCAGGTGGGGGAGGGAATGGTGACAGTTCAATAGAAAGAAATCCCCCAGATGAGGCACGTCCACAGCCCGCCCTCTGCCCTTTTTTTGTTGGCATGCCGTCATTCTCATTAAGGAAACCGCATGTCGCATGATCTGTAGCTGTAATAATCCGATATTAAGAAATTATATCCTGTCGCCTTTGTGCCTGTTGAAAGGTCTGGTAATCCACATCACAGTAAGCACAGCTCTTGGGAATGGTTCGATCGCTGCCTGGCAGCAATTAAGTTCCATAGCCCGAAGGCCTTGAGTGTGGAATATTTTTCTTAGATCAGTGTAGGAGGGTGATCATTACAATCTACTCCACTTTATTTTTTTTGTGTTTTTTGTTGTTGTACATTACCTGTTTACGCAGGGGAAGTTTCAATCACAGACGATTGGTCTTCCTCATTCCACTGCTTTTTTCCCTATCCTAATAATGCAGAGCACCTGGCTAGGAAGCAGCAAGTATAATTTATTAAGTCATTGGTTTGACTCGACCAGGTTCGAACCCACGATCTACCAACCGGGAGACCGATGCTCTAACTATTTCGGCCATCTCGTCTGGTAGGAAGTAACTTATTATGTATGAATGGCTAACATTGGAGAAAGTTTGTTTGAAGTGAAAACAAGCGAAATTAGTTTTGGCATGCACACCGAAATGCTGGATAATATATGCTCCAGCTGTAACAGGTTCTATTTGATTGACTTGCTAAGTCTGATATGTATGAGCAAATCAAAGGTTTTGGTTTAAGCAATTCTAAAAGAAAGAAAAAAACAAGAAGAAAGGTAGATTAAAAACAAAGAAAATAAAGTCTAAAGGAAGAAAGAAAGAAAATAATAACGAAAGAAAACAAGAAAGAGAGAAAGGAAAGATGACAGAAGAAAGAAAAAAGAAAGAAAGAAGAAAAAAAAGAAGGACAAATAAAGTCTACTGAAGGTCTATTATGCTGGTCTCATATACACACTACACTTCTTGGGTAGGCCATCCCTAGGCTGCTTTACTGCTGGCAACACAGGAAGCTTTGCCCTGACGACACCGCAACCAGTATTATCATATCATATATCACAAGATATTCCGGGTGGCGATATTCAACTAGAGCGTGGTAACTTTTTCAGTATCATGTCCATGTTTGAAAATGATTGTATATCACTTAGATGTATCATGTATAGTATAATTATAATGTCGAAGGGGTGATGGTAATAGGAAATATTGGACCTAAAGTAGGATTCGAACCCAGGGCCCGTATGCACCAATCGGGGTTAGGGCCTTAGCCGCGGCTAAGGTATCCCCGCAAGGCTAATTGTGAGAAATCGGTATGCACGAATCGGTGTTAGTGCTAACCGTGAAATTTAGCCTAGGCTAAGCTACCCCACTTTCAAATCAGGTTTAACTGCTAGCCGGGGTGGTTAGTGTGGGTGTAAATCTATTCAAAGCGATCATATCTGACAGATTTACATATGCAATAAGTGAAATTTAATCAAATTAACCCTAAATGCGAAGCGATATTAAGGCTTCCGCCGCATTGGCAGTGATATTAATAGTTATATTTTCGAATCGACGAACATAAAGTAAACAAATCGCCACAGCCGCCGCATCGACGTCGCTTTCCATACTGGCGGCGGTTTGTTTACTGTAGGCCTACGTTCGTCGATTCGAAAATATAACTATTAATATCGCCGCCAATGCGGCAGTAGCCTTAATAACGGTTCGAATTTAGGGTTAAATTGATAAATTTTCACTTATTGCATATGTAATTGTGTTAAATATGGTCGCATTTAATAGATTTGAGCCTGATATATGCCTACAAATGCAGAGGGAATTCCCAAATCTATAAATAAACTTACGGTTAGCTATCCGCAGCGGCTAAAACATTGGTGCATACCGATTCACACATTTCTCAAACGCCCCGCTACCCTGAGGTAGCTATCCGCTAACTCCGGCTAAGCCTAACCCCGGCTAAGCCTAACCCCGGCTAAGCCTAACCCTGGCTAAGCCTAACCCCGGCTAAGCCTAACCCCGATTCGTGCATACGGCCCCAGATCTCTTGCATTTCGGGATAGTGTGCTAAGCATTACACCATCTAAGATCCCTGATGTCTATTTAAATTCCCTGATACAATAACCCTATACCTGTCTATGGGGCTCCTTGCCTCAGAGGTCTGTACAGACTACTACAATAATAATGTAAGAAAGTAACCCCATATTCTCCTAGCATGTCCTTAGTGCTGAAAATAGCAGGAGTGTCTCCGTGTTAGCTTTAATCACATAATGCCGGTTAAGTTTGAGTTTTTTTCTGTTTGAATAAACTATGTGGTAAACTTGAAAACCCCTGACCGAACGCGGTGGCCGAATCGGTTAGAGTGCAGGCTTCCCATGTGGAAGGTCAGGAGTTTGAATCCCAGCCGAGTCAAACCAATTACTTACAAAATTTATACTTGTCACTACCTAGCCTGGCACACAGCATTTCTAAGACAAGGCAATGACTGGTTAGCTCAGTCTCAGGCTAATGTGATTGAGTAGAATGTTGGGTCATGCTGCCCGCGGCCTGGTCTCCCAGTGGGGCAGCACTATAAAAGTCACCATTAGTGCAGACTGTCACAAGATGGTACCCATCCTGATATGACTTTAGAATTTGCTAGGATGAAAAACTCCAACAAGCAACATGAAAACCTTCGCCCTAGGGTTTCTCAGTGTCTGAATGGTGTGGGGGGAGGAGCTTGGGTGATTTTAATCCGTGAAATTGGATCTTGTTTGGACCATGCATCCCCTGAAGTAGTTTTTGTATATTACCATAGTAACATCATGTAAATCATCCCAACTGGAACTTGATTCATCTCAAATTCAACATCTACACATTCAATATTACATATTGAACCACTGCTTTTAAGGAGGATAATCCAAATATCCCAATTGTAAACCAAAAATGAGGTTGTATATTTGGTATTGTTTAGTTATTTTTAATTGTTGTATATATATACAATGTACATGTATGAGGTGTATTTGACAGGATGCGGTGGCTGAATCGGTAAGAGTGCTGGCTGGCTTTCAGTGTGCAAGGTCGGGGTTTCGAATCCCAGCTGAGTCATACCAATGGTTTACTAAATTGATACCTTTCACCACCTTTACTTCCCACCGGGCGCGGTGGCCGAATCGGTAGAGCGCTGGCCTCGCGTCCAGGAGATCGGCCGTTTGGTTCCCGGTCGAGTCAAAGCAATGACTTATAAAATTGAAGATTGTCGCTTCCTAGGCTGGTGCTGAGCATTAATAGGATAGGGCAAGGATTGGTTAGCACAGTGTCAGGATAATGTGACTGAGTGGGATATCAGGTCAATGTGCCAGCGGCCTGATTTTCCAGTGAGGCAGCACTATAATGCAACCTAGTCTAACCTTTACTTCAATATCTGTCAGAGAACAGGAATACTAAGACGTGTTAGTTTGTAATTGGCATGTACCAATATTACCCGCTTTGCAAATTGTTGAAATAAGAATTGGAAAACCTTTGGGTTTTCTCTAGGCGAGAGAACCACTGGAATGTAAACAAGCCATACCTGAGTATGGTTTGAAATGCTATGACCCCTGTAACTAGGTCACAGAGGTCATATCATAAAGCATAGAGCTCTGTTCTCTCTCATTGAGGCATTCAAATATAAAATTAGCTTATGATAATAATGTAGTTATTATTTCTCCTTATTCAATTAAGTGGAAGGAAATAACTTATAATAAAATCATGCTGGGATTAAAATTATACAATAGTTCGAAGCAATTTAATTTTAAGTGGTTAACTTTGGGTATATTTAAAATAAGATTATGCTGAAATAATTTAGGTATGCATAACGAAATGCTGGGCACCCTTGGCTTCCGACAAGTGACATATTCTGTTAAATTAACCTAGTATTCCAGCAATACAGCTTTAATTAATGCACAAGTATATAAGTGGAATAAGTCGGTTTCAGCAGTACTTAAGCCGGAAATGTAGGATCAGATCTAGGTAAGTGATTTGCTTTAGAATATTTTATGTTTTCATAGGACTATGCAGCTGTAATTATGGTCTCCCCGATGGAACATGCTATGCTGTGGATTGAAAAGAGATTTTTCTGTTTTCTTTTACCCTTTTTATTGGTAAATATGTTTATTTTGCTGAATAAGTTCTGTTGTCAGCGCTGAAGCACTGGTCTTCCAGCGATTTTACAATTATGGATTATCTACGCAAAAAATGGGATCCGTAATGGCGGGGATGTTAAGCTGAGGACACGAGGGAAAGCAATGTCAGCATATGTGTGGAATGGCAGACATGTGGGTTTGAATCCAACAATTTTACTTGGGTGGGTTCAGTCGATGGATTGTTGATGAGCCGATGTCTGCTTTATAAACCAATCTCAATGCTTGTCAATGACCACCACCTATATATCCCTTCTGTTAAAGAACGCTGCACGCTGTTACAGCGGACGACATTTTACTTGTAACTATGGAAACTGACTTCCTCTTTTTAATGCGCCTGAAGTCCTTGATGTCAACTTTGCGCATGAGCCGCTTTTCATGCCTGACTTTGCTGGCGTGAGAAGAGACTCCATGAGTGTGAGAGACAGACATGTGGGTGCGTGGGGGTGGAAGGGGGTTTACGATGGATGGGAGGTGGGTGAGGCTGGGGGTGAGTGGGGTTGGGGGTGAGTGGGGTTGGGGGTGAGTGGAGTTGGGGGTGAGTGGAGTTGGGGGTGAGTGGGGTTGGGGGTGAGTGGAATTGGGGGTGAGTGGAGTTGGGGGTGAGTGGAGTTGGGGGTGAGTGGAATTGGAGGTGATCGGTTGGTTGTTGGAGTTTTACCTCCTGGACACCATGTAAGGTTATGGCAACATCTAAGGTCCTGGCAACATCTAAGGTTATACATTATAGTGCTGCCTCACTAAGACACCAGCCGCCAACACCATCACCTGATAGGATATGCCAAGGACTGGTTAGCTCCAAGCCAGGATAATGTAACTGACTGGGAAATCAGATTGCCGTGTGTGCACACTGTCACAAATCTGTACCCATCCTGATATGACCTTGGATGTTGCCAGGGTACAACAACCACAACAAATCAAAGCAATCTTGCAAGGCATTCCATAATTCTGTTGACAAATGTTTCTATTCACCTGATTAACACAGTCAGTGCCGGGTGTAAGGTATCAGTACAGTGCGTATAGCCATGACCGCTGTGATGTCACTGGACCCTTCGTGTTGGCTGCTTGCCTGAAATAAACCACTCGCATACTGGACGTTGTAGTGTTCACTTGTCTTGATTAATATTACATGGTGTCAGATCGTGTATCTGAACCCAGGAATGCGCACTACGCACACATTCACCATGGCACTATCAGCCCTAAACCCACCACTGCCGTTGAGTCTTGAAGGCAATCTGGCTATGAGCTGGCGCGCATGGTATCATGCGTATGAAATTTCTACACGTAGCCGGACATGAAGTGCAGAAGCGGCATTTGACATTCAAATTGCCCGACAGTCAAAAGGACAAAATTGAACCCCTGGTAAAAGCATAATTTGAGGAATATTGTATCAGGAAAACCAACATTACAGTTGTCAGGTACACTTTTAACTCATTCAATTAAACTAATAAGTCGATGGATGCATATATTCGGGAATTAAAACACCGAATATCATACTTTGACTACCTAGACATGGAGGATTCAATGCTATGTGACCGGTTAGTGTGTGGAGTGAAAGAGGTGAAGCTGCGTGATAAGTTATTGTAGACACCAAACGTATCATTGGATATATGTCTAGAAATGTGTAGGTTGAGCGAAAATACACATGCCCAGCTCCAGCCAGATGAAGGAGACCGGACTGAGGAGCACGTGAACACAATGACCAGACAGCAGGGATCCTATGCAATGCTAGCGGGGCAGTGTCTAGCGGCACCATGTGTGCCCACATGGCAAGACAGAGGAGTGCGCTCCACTTCACCATGCACAACCTGCACCAGATGCGGCTATCAGCATGGGAACGCTCCATGCCCAGCTGCGGATAAACAGTGCAATCACTGTAAGCGCGATGGACATTTCCAGAAAGTGTGCAGGACACGATGTGCGAGTTGAGCTCAAGTCAACGAGATAACAACAGACAATGATGGGCAAGCAGAAGAGGATGGGCCTGACGGAGACAATGACCTGTTCATCGGTGAAATAACAGATGAGGCAACAGCTTATGGTACGTTGAATATAATTTACAAAACGTACCCATTAAATTCAAACTGGACACTGGGTCCCAAGCTAATATTGTGCCACATACTGTTTACAATGCCCTGCACAACACAGTCTTAGCGCCATCAAAGTGTTGTCTCGGCACTTATTCAGGTAGTCGCATATGGCCAGACGGAGAGGCCGTTATCACCGTAGGGGGGCTGCGTTGAAGTTTCAAGTAACAGCACATGGCACACCGATACTTGGGAAAGAGGCGCGCGTTCAACTGCAGCTGATACGACGTGTGGGGAAAGTTACCATACGCACAAAGAAAGCGACTACAACCAAGCTGGCAGCTGAACATCTGGTAAAGAAATATTCAGACATATTCACAGGGTTAGGGAATATCAAGAGTAGTGCGAAAATCCATATTGATTATAATGTTGATCCTGTTATTGACCCGCCTAGGCGAATCCCTCATGCTATTGTGGACAAAGTAAAGCAAGAACTAGACAAGATGTTAGACTTCGGGGTAATAGTGAATCAACATGAACCGACCCCATGGGTAAACTCAATAACGATAGTGAAAAAAACAAATAAAATTAGAGTCTGTCTCGACCCTACAAAGCTTAACAATGCCATTTTAAGAACTCCATATCCCACCAGAATGATAGAAGAAATTATAGCAAATACAAGTAATGCCAAGTATTTTTCAGTCATTGACGCCAATAGGGGCTATTAACAAATAGAACTCGACTCAGAGAGATCCAAATTATGTACGCTTAATAACCCATGGGGGAGGTTCAGGTATACCAGGTTGCCGTTTGGTATTAAAATGGCAGGCGACATATTTATTGGTGAAATGAATAAAATATTAGCCGGTTTACCAGGGGTTAATGTAATCGCTGACGATATATTGGTATATGGGAAGACCCTTAAAGAACACAATGAAAATTTAGAGAGAGTGTTTATGAGAGCTAGAGAAGCAAATTTGCATCTAAACCCAGACAAATCTGTCATTTGTAAGACCGAAGTTAATTATGTGGGACACACATTAACTCAGTCAGGTTTAAAACCCAGTGCTGAATGCGTACGAGCCATTGTTGAAATGCCCACTCCAACCGACAAAGCAGGAATTCCACGGTTCTTAGGCATGGTAGGTTATGTAGGAAAGTTCATTCCGAATATTTCAGAAATTTCAAAACCTTGAAGACAAGTATTATGTAAGGATGTTGTATGGTTCTGGCAACATGAGCAAGAAAATGCATTTAATACATTAAGATAGAAATTGTTGATAAAATTGTACACGTTGTTCAACTAGCGAACTATTATAAAAACTAAAAAATTAAAAACTAAACCCAGTGGTACCATATAACTATCTCGATGTATCTTGTTTGTATTCTGTGGAAGATGTAAGGTATCAGTACAGTGCGTATAGCTCTGACCGCTGTGACATCACTGGACCCTTCATGTTGGCCGCATGCCCGAAATAAACCACTCGCATACTGGACATTGTAGTGTTCACTTGTTTTGATTAATACTACACTGGGTATGCGGGTATTGCAGTACCTACCTGCTAAAATACCTCAGGGAGTTTGACGGCCCTGCCTTGCAAAGTTATAAACCACTGCCTTGTGGTGTACAGGTACTTGATAGAACCAAAGGCTAAGGGAGCAAACCCTAACAGAAAACCATGCTTCCATGGCAGCATTAAAGGCGATGATGAATGGAACTCCCAACATCTCCCGACCAGCCACTGCAGGGACAAATAGTTTGCGCCTGTCTTGACGTGTTCTTGCCGGTGTGAGACCTCTATTTGCTCCCCGAGAGAGTGCTGCTAGTAACTTGCAAAAGCCAGCAGCACTTCAACACTTTGCAAGCAGTATTTATGAAATGCACAACCACACAAAATAGTTGTGCTTAAGAAATAAAAGCAGTCTTTGTCGCATTGCGACCGACAGCATCATCATGATGATGACACTGGGGAACTCCCGCTCAGGCAAATTATCCTGACACTGTGCCAACCAGTCCTTGCCCTATCCTAATAATGCCGAGCGCCAGGTGACAAGTATTAATTTTTAAGTCATTGGTTTGACTCGATCAGGGTTCGAACCCATTGGTTCGAATCCCGCGATCTACCAAAACGGTGAGTGGGGTTGGAGATGATGGGGTTTAGGCTGAGTGGGGTTGGAAGTGGAAAACATCGATCGCATTTTCCCCCCAGAACACGCTGCCCAGTGAGCTGCTACTCTCAATATTAGTTCTTGTCACTGTCGTCAGAGGGCGGATTAGTCGGGTAAACCCGCTATAGTGCCACAGCATAAGTGCTGGGCGATAATAGGCGTATGTTGTGCAATGTGAGGCCTGACCCGGACATGATATTGAGTTCAATAAGCAGTTTCCGGTGGGCGTGAACAGAAAGAAGCTACGCATCTAGTCTCGCAGCCCCGAGAACACGGGTGAGAAATCAGCCAGATGGGGCTATAGAACGCGGCGATGAAGACCCGCGAGAAAGGATCCCACAATTATAACCCTCCCACCTGAACCAGGCCAGGACCACACAATGCCTAACCCGATCACAGCGTCCATGGCCACCAAAATGTCGTCTGCTCCCATTGGTAATTAGCAAGAAACATTTGCACCAAAAGTGTTGTACTATTCCATTGATATCGGACCATTTTGGAGTTGATTTGGTGAGATTTTTAAAGAAGCAGACAACGTTTTATTACATTTTACCTGAGCAGATGACAATGCGCGATTAACGCCGACGCCCAATGGATTAAGCGGTGAGGCGGTCCCCATCCCACCTGCTCCTTCTGACACCTGTGGTCCTGCTTGTCGCTCTCATCCTCTCATCTATTACCCGCTGTACCCTCCCACCAACCCCACCCCCACCCCACCCCACTCACCCACACCCCACTCCTCCACACCCCATCCTCCTCCTGCCTCCTCATTGTCTCCTCCATCCTGCAGAAGCCCGACTGGCGGTCGTAAACATGGAGAGGTGCCAATAGGCCTGCTGTTCAATTACACCCAGGCCAGTTGGGTCTTAGCCCCTCTCATGGGTGGGAGGCTTTTTTTGTTTTGTTTTTCTTGTATATCATTTTATTGGCTGTCTCAATCAGGGTCTCACCAGGATTTCCTTCCTTATCTTCCCCTCTGCTTCTCCCCCTCCTCTCCCTTGGCTTATCCCTCTCTCTCTGATTCTCCCTTTTCCTCTGCCTCTGCCGCTGCCTCTCTCTCCCTCTACCTTTCATTCTCCCTCGCCCTCTGTCTCTTCCTCTCTCCCTCTCCCACTGCCTCTCTCTCCCTCTACCCTTCCTTCTCCCTCTCCCTCTGTCTCTTCCTCTCTCCTTCTACCGCTGCCTCTCTCTTCCCCTGCCTCGGTCTCTTCATCTCTCCCCCTTCCCCCTCCCACTCTCTCTCTCCCACTCTCCAATCCCCTCCCTCTGCCTATCCCTCTGCCTCTCTCTCCCCGTCTCTCACTCTGTCTCTGCCTCTCTCCCTTTCACTTTCCCTCTCCCTCTCTCCATCTCTCCCTCTCTTTCCCCCTGCATCTGCCTCTCTCTCCCTCAGCCTCTTTCCCTATCCATACCCATCTCTTTCGCCCCCTCTCTCTCCCTGTCCCTCTACCTTTCTATCTCCTCCCCCCCTCCTTTTCCACACACCAGCCAAGAACCTCGAATGGAATCAGCTGGATTTGTGGATGTTAATGTGATTTCCGGTTTCCAGGTTTCCAGGTAACCAGTGGTGGCCTCGATGTGATCTGTACATCGGATACGTCACTTCCGGGCTGCTGTTTCCGGTACGCAACCGGTAATCGGTAAACCCTTGTACCTCCCTGATGGACGGTTCGAGGCAACAAGGGAATCCCGGTGTCTGCACCGATCTACACACGGAATCCTCTTCTCTGTCTTTTTTTCTTTCTTTCTTTTATCTTCTTTTCTTTTATTCCTTACGACACTAGACAATGGTATTCAGCAGTAGCTCTGTACCTCTCAGGCTACTAGCTTATTTACAATTTCCACGCTGAACATTGTGTTTGAGTTTCAGTGCATTAGACCTGTTACTTACACTCGTTGGTTGGTTGGAGTTTTATGTCCTGGTAACATCTAAGGTCATTTCAGGACTTGTCCGCACTATCATTATATTTGGCAAAGTGGCATCTTCTCATTTACACACCTCAAAGTCAACCTCCTCCCCACCACCCTGTGCATCCACCAGACTGGCTGGTCGAATAGGTAAAGTACTGGCTGGTTGACTGAGGAACTCCGTCGAATCGAACCCCAACTTAGTCACAGTCATTGAATTTCAAAATTGCTATGTGTTAAATGCTCAGTCTTAGTAGGATAGGGCAAGGACTGGTTTCTTCTGAATCATAATAATATGACGGACACTCAACTCAGTCGGCCATCCCCGTTTCTCCACTGGGAATATGGTATCAGCGACCCCGAGCTATTACTCTTATCATTTATAAAATGAGTAAGCAGATTACCACGTGACAACATATACCGCATATAAAGTGGCATATTAGATGAACTCCAATAGAGGGAGTATCATAGTAGCTCTCGATTGGATTAGTACCCCGTGGGGAACGTTAAAGGTGATGCAATGAAATAAAGGTTTTGCTAGTATGAACGATTAAACTGTAAAGGGCAGGTCTCCACCATTTGGTTTCTCCTGAATTGTCTATGCATGTTGGCCTTTTCACTGGTTCCCTTACCTTAAATGCCACCGTACACTATATTATAACTTGCATTGAGTCTCCTGATCGGGAATCCCCTTGTAGTGAAATTGATACCTGCTTAGTTTGGTGTTTTTCGTGTGTGGGCTTTTTGTGTAGCTATCATAGATCTCCTTCAAGAACAATTAGTATTTTTCGTTTTATTTTAATTCTTCTTTTTTTACAAATCAGAAATCTTCTTCCAGCTAAATTAGGAGGTGGTGCATTGTTATGGGATTTGTTCGTATTTTCCTTTGTTTATTTTTAATATTTCAAATCGGAAATATTCTTTTGGTTAAATCTTTAGTACGTAAATTGTTTCATCCTTTAACAAAAGTGTTTTTTGGGGTTTGGTGGTTTTATTTAAAACTATCCCAAGTGAGCAATGTCCTTTCATCCAAACTGTTGTTTGGTTGATAGTTTACAACTTAGGAATTGCATTTGATTTGGTGTTCCTTCAGTTAACTGCCACTACCTACCACCACCATCCCACCCCAAACCCTCCAATTCCACATGAGTAGGCTTGCTCCATCGTACCTCCTGATTGGCTTCCGCCTTTGCAGCCTTCCACCCATTGCCTCTGCCACTGACACAGACACAGACAGCCTCACTCCCCACACACACTTATACCCCAGTCACACGAGGCCTGCGTTCGCTAACGATCGATTTGGGACGTCAAAACTTCCTCCTTGCGCCCTCCCTACGCCCTGATTGAGTGCTGTCGCCGCGAGGACGCCAACCTCCCGGCGTCCATTTAGAGAATTTTGGACGCAAGGAGGTTGCTGCTGCTGCACGTGCAACCTCCTTACGCCCCGTTCCAGCGGCGCCATTTAAAATGGTTGGTGCCATGGCGCAGCCCTGGCGCCGCCCTGGGTGGGTGGTTTGTGGTGGGTGGTTGGGTTTTGGGTGGGGTTGGGGGAGCTGCCTCCGTGTGACTGGGGTATGATCAACCCGCCCGTATTAAATGAGGTCTGACCCTTCTCGGGCGCTGGCTGGGGAACTCGACCCATTCCTATTTACACCGAAAATAAAGACATCAGTTGCCTGCACTCACATTTCTCTAGCCGTTCCTTACCCTGAACAGCTTTTGTTTTTTTTGGTTTGTTGTTGTTCTATGTTTGACTTTCCCGCTATCACGTTTATCAGGGACAGGGTTGCGTCCCTGTGGAATTAAAGCGACTCCCTAAGGGCTATCGACTTTGCATCTGCCCTCCCTTCTGGTGGCCTCACATTTCTGTCCCCTGGGGATATCCTGGTACCGGAACCAAGTTCTGATATCCCGCCCACTCACTTTGCCAACCAATCCCAGCCCTGTTTTCTTCTTCTTCTTCTTTTAAGCACAATTCTTTGGTTTGACTCGAATAGGAATCGAACTACCGATCCAGGACATTCCGCGTGAGAAGTGAATACTGTACTGCTAGGACACCCCCTAGCGGCAACATTGTATTCTGTCCTCCTTCCAGATATAACTGGATTGCTTAGTGTTCGGGCACCCTGGCCTATTATTAATAGCTTCTGTGTTCTTACAGCAATTGGGTTCCCTTCCTCCTTCCTCCTTCCTATTCTCTCTCCCCCTCACTCTTCCCCCTCATTCTTCCCTTTCCCCTTCCAACTTCCCCTTCCCCTTTCCCACTCCCCTCCCCCCTCATCCCTTCCTCTTTCCCCCCTCATCTCTTCCCCTTTTCACCTTCCCCCTTTCCCTTTCCTCCTCCCCATACCCCCCTTCCCCTTCCCTCTTCCCCCTCCGCCTTCCCCCTCATCCCTTCCTCTTTCCCCCTCCTCTCCTCCCCCTTTCCCCTTCCCCTTTCCCCCTCCCCGTCCCCCTTCCCCCTTCCCTCTTCCCCCTCCGCATTCCCCCTCATCCCTTCCTCTTTTGCCCGCTCCTCTCTTCCCCCTTTCACCTTCCCCCTTCCCTTTTCCTCCTCCCCGTCCCTTCACCTTTCCCCCTCCTTATTCCCCTCATCCCTTCCTCTTTCTCCCTCCTTTCTTCCCCCTTTCACCTTCCCCTTCCGCCTTCTCCTCCCCTTCCCCCTTCCCCTTCCCCCTGCCACCTCCCCCTCATCCCCTCCTCTTTCCCCCTCTTCTTCCCCTTTCACTTTCCCCTTTCCTCCTCCCGTCCCCCCTTTCCCCTCCCCATGTGTCCCCCTTCCCCACATTCTTTTCTCCATGCTTTCCCTCATGCTATCACTCTCCCTTCACACACTCAGTACCTTCCTTTCATACTCAACCATCGTTCTCCTCCTACCTTCTCCCTCTCTGTTGCCCCCTCTTCCTCTCTCCTCTTCCTCTAACCCTCTCTTCACCTTTCTCCTCATTCCTCCCTCTGTCTCTCTCCCACTTTCCCTTCCTATTCCCTATTCCATGTTATTGTTTCCTCTCAAACGCTGTCCATCTAGAAATCCCATTTCTTTGTTATTTTAGCACATTTTAACACTTATCCATGTACTATCCAAGTTAGCTTACAATGACTGAAGTTAAACATGGCTGGAAGACCAGTGCCTCGGTGCTGAAAAGAGACTGCATTCAGATAAAAACAAAATATTAAAATACCAACAACAACAAAATGTGCTCACACCTGTTGGTATACACTACACTGAACTGTAATGCTGGGCTATACCTAGTAGTAGTACACCTCCCGCTGAAATAGTGCCTCATTAGAATAAGCTGCTATGCAAATATGGCATTATGTCAACCACAGTGTGTTTACCCAAAATACCCCATGTTGGGGCAGCGGAGGCGACAAGACCAATTACTCAGAACAGCGCCTCGTTCTGATAACAACTGAATATCCTACACAAAATTAAACCAGAAGGGAGCGCAGAAATTAACCATCGATATGTTGCATAAAACTATGGTTTGAAGTTCATCACGCGTCCTACATATTATATATTGGGTTAATCATTATAATTTACTTTAATTTTAGCTTTGAGTAACTTTGATTAAAGTTGTTCAGTCCGGTGGTTCTAAGTTTCTGTCATTTTCTGAGATAAATATATTAGATTGATTGTTATAATCTACCTTACTTTAGTTTGAAGTAATTTTTGTTTTAAGTGGCTAACTTTGGAGATATTTTAAGTGGAAACATGCTAAATTAATTTAGGAAAGCATGCCGAAACTCTGACACCATAGGCTTCTGCAGTAAGAGGTTCTATTAATTTCCTCACTAGTTCCTTCAGCAAGGCAACAAATGTTTAATGAGTGCACCAGTATCTAAGTTAGATATGTTGAATCAAATCTAGATAATTGTTTTGGATTAGACAATTTTTTGTTTTCATCGGACTATCTAGCTTTAAAGATGGCTAAATTTTGATATATTTGAAAGGAAAACAAGCACCATAATGTTTGCGTGCACACTGAAATGGTGGAGATCATTGCCTTATAATTCACACACTTGTACAATTAGAGACACAAGAAAGAGCATGGTCTAAATTGGTTTTATTTAATATAAAAGTAATCTTGGCCGATGTATCAGCTTAGCAGCATGAGGAAGATGAGGTATGGAGACCCTTGTGTCCTGAGCAGTTTAGTTCAGAGCAGTATCGTGTTAATTCAGTTCATGGAGAGAGTAGCACAGAGATCATGTTGAGATGACAGCCCGGAAGAGCGCTCAAACCAATAGAGAAGTGAGCGCTGTAGGAGCAACTCGCACAGCCATTTTCCAGGTCCTGGCCTGCATGATGCCTGGAAGAGGCAGTCCTGAGCATTCATAAGCTTGAGCGGCCCCTCGTCTGAGGCTATGAAAAGGTGAAGGACTTGTCCGAGTGAGAGACAGCTATGGCAGTGGCCCTGAAGGGTTGTTGGAGCATCCTGTTGGTGAGGGGTTCATTGGAAGGGAGAACCAGGGCGGGAGACTCAGGAGAGAGCGTCACTGTCTGGGCATAGCTCTTCCAGGCATGGACAGGGCAGCAGTGAGAGTGGGGGATAGCAGGGAGGCAGTAGAGGAGGGGCGAGGAGGAAGAAGAGCAGATTTTGGAGGAGTTGAGGGTGACAAGGAGCTTACTTGAGAACATGGGGGCCAGAATAGGACTTAGTCGGGGAGACTAAATTGCTCGGATGCATTAATGTGAGGAAACCTAGTAATAAAGCAACAACAATGACATGGGGCGAGGGGCTAAGAGAGACTAGGAAATGGACTATTCCATGTAGCTCAAGTGGGGTAATAATGGGAGCTCTAGATACAACATGGGTGGAGGACCTAAAAATAGCTCGCTTCATGACGGTTAACTCGTGAGCTTCAAACTGAGGGTAAGGGCCTGGGCTGCCTGTGACCCAGATCTTGACTGTGCTAAAATAGTTAAAGACCGCTCCCGGGGACTTGAGGAAGGTAGCAAGGAACATCAAGTAAGAGAGGAGGTCATAGACAGAGGGGCTTAAAGGGGAGACAGCATGGTTAGAACATAAAGAGAAATACTTGTTTAGGTGAGCTGCTTTGTTCTGCCATGTGTGGAGAGCGAGGCCTGATTTGTAGAGCTCTAGGAGCTGAGTGTGATGGATCACTGTGTAGCCTGAAAGATACCGGCAACAATTATACTATCTTCCAGGGTATATATGGAGACAGGTTAATACTCAAAATCTAATATAGCCAGATCCAGTAAAGAAAGACTTCAGTTAAGTGACATTCTAAGCAGAGAGAAGTGGCTTTTGCTTTTAATACTTGACTTGAGAAAGACCCACTTAATGCATACGCTAATATCAGAGATGTACCAGGTTTATGTTCTATTGTTGCCTGAGGAGAGGACTAGCTGTGAGGCCTTGTTATCTGAATAGAATAATTATGTGGTTGAGGAGGGAGTAGAGCTGAGACTGCATGAATGAAATTGAGGGCTTCTAGTTGAGTTATTGTGTAATTTTTGGCGGGGACTGAGGAAGGGTACTGTATGGAATAGAAGTGTGAAGAAGAGACTGCACCTGCTGCTGTAAGGGTGGAATCACATTCGATTAAGAACGTCTGGTGTGTAGCTGAGGGGAGGAGTTGGGAGGGCATTATACTTTGAAGCAAAAGTTTCAAACTAAGCGAGATCATCAAGTAGGTCCCATGGGAAGATGTGCTGACCTGTAAAGGCGGTGTTTCTTAAAGCCTCAAGGATGCGATTAGTGAATCTTTCAAAAGGTTTAATGCATTTGGACAAATGTTGTAGTTTGCCGGCTATGCTTTGTAACTGTTTCCTAGAGGACTTAGTCTTTAGTTTCCAGCTCTTACATTCTTTAGCGATTTCCGAAGCTTTTCTGAAGGCAAAGAGACTGATAGTGATGGTACATCGATTTTGAAGCCTAGCCAGATTAATGACGTTACTGGAGGAGAGCATTTCTCCAGGGCGAGATCTAGACCTAAAATATCGGCTAACTCATTAAATCTTCCATATGCTTTTAGAGCTTTATCATAGGTGGGTTCTAAGCCTACAAAGTCATTGAGATAACATAATGAGAAGAAACCTTCTTCACGGAGTAACCATGTTATCACTCTGGTTGTGCACACACAGGCCAAAGCTGACGTGCGGCAGCCAAAGGGGGGGGGGGGGGGGGGGGGCAATGTCCATGAAAACCTGGTTATTCAAGGAGATACCTAGTAGGGGAACAGAAAGGGGGCAGACACAGAGAGGTCTATAGGCCCATGCTAAGTCTGCACCCCACATTCAGGCTGAGGAGCCAAGCAGTCTGTTGGTGTGGACACGGTTGGAAGTGAGAAGTTGAAAGAAACACCCTGATAGAAGCCTTTAATAATCCCTGCATTGACACTGCATCCTGGGGCAAAACTTAGATCTATTATTATATGTTTACTTAGTGAATCTTTCTTAGGCCGTGTCATCATCGGGCTGATTTGACACCACAGATGAAATGGGGGACGGGTAAATGGACCTAAGATCGCCCCATAATCCTACCTCTTTAGCTATGAAACCATTAATATGTATATCAGTATCTGCACCTGCTGTGTGGTTGAATAGTGTGGGTAATGGAATAGAGGAGGAGGTGTAATCAAGGGGCAAGCCATACTCTAACTGGTCCACTAGAAGAGTGTCCGGGTAATCTAACAGTAATGCTTGGCATGCTGGAATTTTAAGGCCAGAAGGGACTGGGATTCTCGCTGAAACGTAGTTTGGCAGTGCTGTCTGCCTTACAGCTGCATAGATATCAAGATATGACTGTGAAATGGACCAAAGCGAGGAAGTTGCTACCGGCCAGAAATTTGCTAAAGTCTCATTAAATAGAACTGGTGAAGGAGGGGGAGAAAATTTGTTAGACATAGGAGCAACAGTACCTGAATCAGAAGAAATATTAAACCAGTCAAACACAATATCAGGAGGGAAGTGCTGGGAGTGGCATGTGTGTCAGGTGGGCAGAGTGGATGCATGTGGCCACATGGTTGGGGGCAGGTCGGAGGGGTGAGTGTAGGTGAGGCAGGCAGGCGTGCAGCAATGTACCGCGCAACTAGGTCAACAGGTATTTCAGGAGGTGCACCCATCAGGACCACATGCGCCTGAGAGACAATGTGCTGTGGTGGAGAGAGAGGGTGGGGGTGGGAGGGGTGAAACACTTACTGCCGCTGTTGAAGAGGCCTGTTCTGACAATTTCTTTTCCATGAATTTGTGTTTCTTCATGCAGTCTTGTTCAAGGAGTGGCAGACTGTGCTTAAAATGATAGGTAGCTCCCATCTTTTTCCTTATTATATATAATCGTCGCTCGTGTTGATAGGGGCTGGAGCGGCAGTGGAAGGAGCTTTAAAGGAAGCAGAAGGGGTGGGGTGAGGTGGGACTCCGCAGGAGCGTGCACATAAGCCAGGCACGGGGGTGCTGACCTGACAGCATCGGTGCAGATTTTGCGTTGTACATCTTTCAGGGCAGTCTGGTCTAACCACCTGTTCGGCAGGCATCCATCTGCTATCGTGAGGAAGATACGCTCAGACCAGCACATGCAGGTGGCCCAGTCCCATGTTATAGCCATATGGGCGAGTTCTTCCTCATGTTGAAGGAATGGAGGCCACCACTCCTCAGGGAAGGAAGGATGAGCAGCTATGCGGCGGAGTGCCACAAAGTATTCTGCCCAGTTAGCCTCGCCTGTCCCTATTTTTCTGCAACTGTCACCACGTGTTATAAAGTTATTCGGATGGAATGCCATACCTTTTGGCCTCTGAAGAGCGAGGGTTGCATCTATAAAGGTGGCAGCAGCTGGTGGGAAGGCGCAGGCCGGGAAGGGAGGGGGTGGGCTGGGTGGCAGGAGCAAAGGCAGTGGGTGGGGAGGGAATGGAGCACGTGGCGGAGAGGCAGGAGCATAAGGGCCAGGCCTAGGCATGCCAGTGACTGGTGTGAGAGAAAGGACTAATGGGCATGAGGAGATGCAGGGGAGGCGACAGGGGAAACATGTGGGAGAGGTGGCGGGCGGGAGTAGCTGTTGGTCACAGCAGACTGCGGGGTGAGGGAGACACAGCACAAGGAAACCTCCTGAATGGAATAGCTGCCACCTTTTCAAGTGCACTCAGGCGCGCAGTTACATCCAAATAGCACTTGTTCTCCCTGCTGAGCCTCCTGCTGACATCTTGGTCAGACTCCTGGTCCGACGAATTGGACGTTGAAGGCATTGGCTGCTCCGGCCGGAAAGGTGAAGACACAGTGGAACCCGGCGAGTCCGGTTGTAGGAAGGGGTCACAGGAGGACCATGGCTGCATACGGGCCTGAGGTTGAGTGAGTGGGGGGCCTACCTCAGCGCTTTTTGATGGGTGGCATGCCGGAGCATGCTGTGGTAGAGATTTAGTGTAGCAGGTGGAGGCGCATGTGGCTGTTGGAGAGAGGCAGCAGGTGGCAGGGTGATCGAAGGGCAGTCAGGAGCAGCCAGCGGAGAAGTGACGATCTAGCCATTGTGAGATTCAGCAGGAAGGCTAAAAATAGAGCAGTGACCTCGTGTGCAAATTACCCATGTTAGCCTGCAGCCAACATGTTTAATAACTTGCAGCAGTGACAGGTTCTGATAAATGACTTAATATTCCTTTGATGCAGAGATGCATATTTAATAAGTGCACCAATATCTAATTTAGATCCTGGGCGCAGTGGCCTAATCGGGAGAGGGCTGGGCTCGCGTGGGGAAGATCGGGAGTTTGGTTCCTGGCCAAATCAAACCAATGACTTAAAGATTGATATGTGTCGCTTCCTAGCCTGGTGCTCAGCATTAATAGGATAGGGCAAGACTGGTTAGTTCAGTGTCAGGATAATCTGACTGGGTGGCATATCAGGTCGTGGTGCCAGTGGCCTGATTTCCCAGTGGGGCAGCACTATAAAGTCACCATATGTGCGCACTGTCACAAGTCGGTACCCGTCTTGATATGACCTTAGATGTTGCCAGGACGTAAAACTCCAACAACCAACCAATCGTTGACAGTTTTCAATATTGTCACGGTTCTATGAAGCACCCAACACAGGGGTTGGGGAGTGTGTGTGTGTTAGTCATGTATGACTTTGATGGTTTAAATAAGATTTCAATATAACATAAACCACTGTCATGTTCTGGGATACAAAATACAGTCGGCCTGTATTACTTTCCATGGGAGTGGTCGGTGAGTCTGGAAAAGTTTAACTTTTTGTATTACGTTGAATATGTTGAAAATATAATTGTTAAACCCTTGGGGGACTGTTAATTTGGAATCGACCTGCGGAACCTGTCACAATGGCTTAATGATCTCACTTATTGGCCGGACTGGAACCTCAGTGTCAGTCAAAACACTGACAGCAATTTTTTTTAAAGCGTGGGAAACTGAAGACAGTTTCTTACGGGATTTAATCAGGGTAACAGCCTCGTTGTGGGACGGCCGGAGGCATGCAATACCACCTCTGACATCTTGTTGTTGGTTGGTTGTTTGAGTTTTACGTCCTGGCAACATCTCAGGTCTATCAGGGCGGGTACCGAATTGTGACAGTGCACATTCATGGCGACTTTATAGTGCTGCCCCACTGGATGACCAGGCTGCCAGCACCTTGACTTGATATCCCTCTCGGTCACATTATCCTGACACTGAGCCAACCATTCCTTGCCCTATCTTAATAATGCCGAGCACCTGGCTAGGAAGCAACAAGTATAACTTTTTAAGTCATTGGTTTGACTCGACCAGGTGGTTTAGACAATTTATGCTTTCATCGGATTATTGGGCTTTAACTTTTAATTAGGTTCACGCACCTCTCCATCCTTAAACTCTCACGGTCTGCACGCAAATTTCCACTTTCAGGATGAATGGTCAATCCGCCTTCTAAAGGGACTTCATTGTTTTTCTGTGTTTTTATATTACATTTGTTGATTAAAGTTGCATAGTCCGATGGTTTTGAAGTTCGGTTTTATTTCTGAGATAAATATATTAGATCAATCACTAGTGTCTACTTTGCATTAGTTCAAAGTTACTTTTATTTTAAATGATAAACTTTTGAGATATTTCGAGTGCAAACATGGAAAATTAGTTTTGGCATTCTCTGACACCATAGACTTTTGCAGTAACAGGTTCTGTTAAATTGACCCAGTATTCCCGTCTATGCAGAAACAAATGCTTAATAAGTGCATCAGTATCTAAGTTAGATATGTAAAATCAAATCTAGATAATTGGTTTTGTTTTGAAAATTTGATATTTCATCGGACTATGCAGCTTTAAGCTGTGGACAGTTCAAGTGGAGACAATTGGTCTCCCTCCTTCCGCTCTTGGTGCCCTATCCTAGTAATGGCGAATACCAAGCTAGGCGGCAACAAGTATAAATTGTGTATGTCATTAAGTCGCCTCAGTTAGATTTGAATCCCAAGGGTTTAAATCCTTGGACCCACCACATGGGAAGCAGGCACTCAACTCATTCGGCCACCCCGTCTGGTACATTGGTATTTTTGTGTGGGTGTGTTGTGTTTTAGCTAACCCAAATCCCCAGCCCAAATCCCAAATTCCAAATCCATTACTATGTTTTAATGTGTTCTGGCACACCCGGGTAACAACTGGGGATATGGCACAGGTGAAAGGAAGGTGGGAAAACCAAAACTCAGGGACAATGCCGTTAGAACAATGGTTAACAAGTTAACACCGCAGGCGACCCACCTGGTCACAGTCCCGAAGAGTATGGATGTGTTCTGGCACATCTATGATCTAGGCACTAACTAGGGAGAGGGCGCAAGTGAAAGGAAAGCTGCAAACAAAACAAACAAACAAATTCTGGGAACACGTCCTCATCCACAAGCCTATTACCATCTCACTAGATGTACATACTAGGCTAGGATATTAGTTCTATGATAGGAAGCTATACCCCCCCCCCAAAAAAAAGAAAAAAACTCACATAGATACTAACTACTTAAATAAATGCTGGTGGATGTCCCGGTGTAGCAGGAAATCGCAAACCCTGTAAATCGCAAACCCCCACTTGTGATTTCCTAGGAAATCGCAAGCCCCCATGCCATATATGGGCATGGGGGGTTTGCGATTTCCTAGGAAATCACATATCCCCCCTGGAGATCGCAAACCCCCCATGTTAATGATACAGATAGTTGTTCTGGCTTTTCTTATTGATGTAGTCTAGTATCTTTGACAACAAATTGACCTGGTCCCCTAGCCTTCTTGTGCGCAGTGAATAATGGCCCTTGCTGTGAGAGGCATGAAATTAAAAATAATCAATTAATCCATCTCGTGAGGGATCCCCCTTATATGAAAATAAATGTGGCAGCCTATGTATGTGCAGCCTATGTATGTGCAAAGTGACTGATAGTTTTGTAGGGAATTGGATATTTGTTAGTTCAAAGTGTTTAAAGAAGTTGTGGTGGCTTTTCTTAATGTTGTAGTTTAGTATCTTTGACAAAAATTGATCTGGTCCCTTATCCTTCTTGTGAGTCATCAATAACAGTGAAAAAGGCCTTTGCTGTGACAGCATGACATCAAAACTATTCAATTAATCCATCTTGATCCTCCTTGAATCCATTTTATCCCCCAGATCTGGTAGAAGTTCAAAATCAAACATAGGCCTATAGCATGGGGGGGTTTGTAATTTCCAGGGGGGATTTGTGATTTCCTAGTAAATCGCAAACCCTGGGGTGTGCAATTTCCAGGGGTTTGCGATTTACTGCCACACCGGATACCAACCCAGAACCGGAAGCCGGGCATACACCATAACATTCCTCACAGCTTTCCAGCATTGAAAACAAGCACCCTCATGGGAGCTTGCACGCTATGGGCAGAATAAATACCATATCAATAAAAAATATAAAATTTTAAAATGTCTGGAGGACCAGTTCCCCAACACTGACTGTGTTAATCAGGTGAATAGAAACAGTTGTCAATAGAATCATGGAATGCCTATGCAAGATTGGTTTGATTTGTTGAGGTTTTTGTAACCTGGCCACATCTAAGGGCATATCAGGATGGGTACCGGCTTGTGAATGTGGGCACACATGGCAACCTGATTTCCCACTCAGTCACATTATCATGGTACTGAGCGAACCAGACCTTGCACTATCCTAATAATGCCGAGCGCCAGGCTAAGAAGTGATAACTATCAAATTTGTAATTCATTGGCTTCACTCGGCTGGGTTTAGAACCCTGTGACCTTCTGCCTGGGAAGCCTACTCTCTACCGATTCGGCTACCGCGTCCAATGCCTATGAAAGAGGTCATTGATTTGAACACCACAGAGTCTAATTGAAGGCTTACCAGATTAATACTACTTGTTGCATGCTCCCCTTGCCTGCTGCTTGTCAAGTACAAGAACTGGTTGGTTTGGTATCAAGATAATGAATCGGATATTGCCATCTGGTGTTGGCTGTACGGCTTCCCCCAGCGAGACAGCACTATAAAGGTACGATGAATATGCCTCGGTACCTGGACCAGTGTGTTATCACGTGTTGCGGGCATGGACACGACCCAAATCAATTAATCAATCAAAGAAATAGTGGCCAATGGGTATTGGGTCAAATCAATGATAGTTGTTGGGTAGTTTTTGTCATTATCTGCAATTAACTGGCTTCAAGAAAGATTATCACCCAGCACGAAGCAGGTTTAGCATTCGGCTGTACTCAAGCAGTTAATTTGTTGTTGTTGAATAGAATCAGATGTCACTCCCTCAGGGAAACCATGCTGGAAAACACCGACTTACGTGTTGACGGGATGACCAAATGAGTTGAGTGTTCGCATCCCGTTTTGGTAGGTCAATGGATTTGAATATCGCTGGCCGAGTCAAGCCAATGACTTAAAAATGTATACTTGTCACCACCTAGCCTGGCATTTGCCATTATTAGGATAGGGCAAGGAGAAGTGGAATCAGGTAAACTAATTGTCTGCAATTGAAATTCCTCCTACTTAGTCAACCAATGTAGCAACAACAAAAAAGAATGGTGAATGAAGGTAGTTTCCAAGCAGTCCCGGGGTTAACTACAGCAACTGTCATTCTACAGTCAACCCCCCTTAATCCAGACTATTTCCACTCAGCATTCAATGATTAGTAACATTGTCGGATATACATTTTAGAGGGATGAACAAAAACTGAAAATATGTTCAATAGATGATGTTGTTTGTTGTTGGGACTTTTATTTTTTAAAGATATTCTTTTGAGGAACTGGGAGTTTGGGGGTAAGATAGTTGTTTGTTTGTTGGGGTTTTACATCCTAGGAACATCGAAGTTCATATCAGGAGGGGCAGATGGCGATATTTCCTAATTAAACGGGGTCAGAGCAGTGGTATCTGACTGCAACAGAGCTTTTAATAAGATCGGCATGCTCATAATGTAAATAGTATATCATAAACCGCACCACCACACAGTGCTGTTCGTTGTCGATAAGAAGTATTGGCAGGTATCAGCAAGCTAACATGATCAGTCCCAATGGTGGACTGTTCCGTCCTTGGTACCAGCCACCACCCTGCCGACGCCCCTTGCGAAAGCTTACAAGCAACCGGGCTGGCCTGGGCTGTGAACACTTCCTCGCTGACCTTGGTGGAACACACCCGGGCATGAACTGGGGCTGGAAGCAACTTTGCTACTTCTTGATTATTCCTCAGCTAGAGTAGAATATAGTCCATCACACTAGTCTTTAAAATAGGTTTGGTTTGGTTGTTGGAGTTGTATGTCCTGGCAACATTTATGGTCATATCAGGACAGGCACTGACTTGTGACATTGCACACTCATGGCAACTTGTTAGTGCTGCCCCACTGGGAAACCAGGCCACCAGCACCATGATCAAATATCCCACTCAGTCAGATTATCCTGACACTGAGCAACCCAGTTCTTGCCTTATCCTAATAATTCATGACATGAGACAGCATTAGATACAAGTGGCTTTAATTCACATATAGGTATATCATCAGTACAGTATATATATGAGTAATTCATATGAGTCACTGAACAGGAACCGGCATCGATCTGCTTCTTCTTCATAACCCATGCTGCTGTTTTGAATCAGGCAGGACTAGAACCCTCAACCCTATCGAGTCACTTTTATCTAGCGGTGTGGGTGGGTGGGTGAAGAAAGCTGGATGGTGCGAAGATGGAGGCGGCTGCGATGGTTGTGCGGGGATTTCAAAGGCTGTTAGGTCATGTGACCGAAATGGCAGAAAATTTGATCTGGTTCGGGAAACTATCATGTGAATAGGTGAGGAGAGAGGTTCCTTCAGATGGCGCCACCATAGCAGCGGTGGCCACTGGGAGTCGCAGTTAGTTCGGGCTGGAGCCAGGAGATGGTGCCACAGTGTCATTTTTGTGAATCTTATTGGCTGTCCACTCTCGTGTCCGAATTACCAATGTTAACTATAATATGTACAATGCCAAGCGCTTGGCTAGGAACGGACAAGTATAAGTTTGTATGTCATTGGTTTGACTCGACCAAGGTTCAAACCCCATGATCTACCAAAACTTAAAATGAATAACAACCACAAAAAAAGTGTTAAAAATAACATTGCCATTAAGTGGATGACAGCGTTCACTCTGCTCTGCCTTCAACAAGCATTTATTTGCCCATCTGGTGTTCTGGCAGTTAAATAGATGTAGAGGGGGGGGGGGGTGGCTGGGTAACCAGACAGGAATGTTGGTAACTGGGGGTTAATAGGCCGAGCGTGGGGTCTGTCAAAAGTGCAGGAAATAGAGTGGTCGATTGAGTAATTGAGCTATTGAGCCAGGGCAGTCTAGCAACATTTCAGGTCAGAATGTGATGGATACCAAGTTATAACATTGCAACCTCGTGGTTGATTTATAGTGCTGCCCTAGTGAGATTCCTAATTGCTGTTTTAGAGTGAATTATTGGGGTTTTATATTCGAGCAACATGTGAGGTCATATCAGGGTGAGTACCAGCTATTTGCCGTACGAGTTCCTCGTGACTGCTTAGTGACTCCATACTGGAATATAACGGTACAGGCACCATGCTGCGATATTTACACTCAGTCACAGTATCCTGACACTGAACCAACCAGTCCTTACACCTGCATAGTTTGATGAATTTAGCAAATTTTCGAACCTAAAAAGCTTCCCTAGATTTGATCGTGCATACATAATTTAGATACCAGTGTACAGACAACTAGGTCAATTTTATAATAGATACTTGTATAGAACTGTAATAAAAACTTTTTTTAAAGACCGCTGTCAGGATAATCTGACTGACTGTGATATCGGGTCATGATGTCGGCGGTCTGGTCTCCCAGTGGGACAGCAATATAAAGTCATTATGAGTGTGCACGATACCCAAGAGCGTGTAAGGATAACTCACACATGATCACTCTCCTGCCCTATATGGCACTCTCCCGCCTTATATAACCTGCCACTTTACTGTTACAAAGCCAATGCTTGGAGTTGGGTTTGTAAGGCTAGTATTCACTCTCCTCCCATCTATAAGCTGGCACTTTACTGTTACAAAGCCAATGCTGGGAGTTGGGTTTGTAAGGCTAGTATTCACTCTCCTCCCATCTATAAGCTGGCACTTTACTATTAGAATGCCAATGCTGGGAGTTGGGTTTGTAAGGGTAGTATTCACTCTCCCACCTTATATATCCTGGCACATTACTGTTACAAAGTCAATGTTGGGAGCTGGGTTTGTGAAGCTAGTATTCACTCTCCTCCAATATAGAGGCTGGCACTTTACTATTACAATGCCAATGCTGGGAGTTGGGTTTGTAAGGCTAGTATTCACTCTCCCACCTTATATATCCTGGCACTTTACTGTTACAAAGTCAATGTTGGGAGCTGGGTTTGTGAAGCTAGTATTCACTCTCCTCCAATATAGAGGCTGGCACTTTACTGTTACAATGCCAATGCTGGGAGTTGGGTTTGTAAGGCTAGTATTCACTCTCCCCCCATCTATAGGCTGGCACTTTACTATTACAATGCCAATGGTGGGAGTTGGGCTTGTAATGCTAGTAGTATTCACTCTCCTACCTTATATAAACGGGCACTTTACTATTGTAATGTCAATGCTTGGAGTTCTATTTGTAAAGTTGGGATTCACTCTCCTCTCCTACACATGCTGAAACTGGAAGGTGGGTTCCTAAAACCAATGACTTAAAAAGTGATACTTGTCACTACGTATCCTGGCATTCTAAATTAGTATGAAGAGGGTAAGGAATAGTAACATGAGGAAGACTAATTGTCTGCAATTGATATTTCCCTTGTTTAATAAAAAAACACGCAAACAACGCACAAAAAACTGCACATTTTACAGTAGATGGACAATACTACAGTAGATGGCCGAGGGTAGGACTGTAACTTGTTTAGCACTTGCCCAATCAGGCAAGTCACAGGCAAGTCACTGAATTGTCTACTTGCCTGAGTGGCAAAACTAGTTGCCCAAGCCTAAGTCAGTCAATTGAAACTGAAATATGCGACTGTAGATCAGAAAAATAACAACTTGCCCATTTGGGCAGATCAAGATCACTGAGAACTTCACCTGCCCGACCGATTAAACTAGATGCTCCAGGCAGTCATTATTTTCCTATTATGTCGCCAGTCCCATAATGACCAGATATTGGGGGTCTGAGATGGAGAGATCTGAACCACTTACCGAGGCCGGGTCTCGACACCTCTCCTGATGCAATCAATCGGCCCACACCTCCCGCCTTTATGTGTCACGGCACCGGATCGCGCCGAAAGTAGGCGCCGACAAAAACTCCCTTCCACAAACTCAAAAACGCCGGGGCAATTCAAAGCCAGCACTGTTTGCACTATCTGCCACTCCCAACGCAATGAGCATATCAAGACGGGTACCGACTTGTGACAGTGCGCACTCATGGCAACTTTATAGTGCTGCCCCACAGGGAGACCAGGCCACCAGCACCATAACCTGACACCGAGCCAACCAGTCCTTGCTTTATCCTAATAATACCGAGCGCCTGGCTAGAAAGTGACGAGTATCAATTTGAAAGTCATTGGTTTGACTCAATTGGGAATTGAACTCCCGACCTTCCGTACGGGAGGCCAATGCTCTACCGATTCGGCCATCGCGTCCGGTCTGGGGGGGAGGGAGGCTGGTTTTTGGGGTCCGTGTGGGATGGGAAGAGGGGGAGCAGGGGGGGGGGGGGGGTGAGGCTGGTGCCCGGTTGTGCGCGTTGAAGGGGCGAGGGGATAGGGGTCGGGGGTGGTGGTGTCCGGCGGTGCATGTGGGAGCGGGACAGAGGGAGAAGGGGGGAGAAGGGGGGGGGGGGGGGGGGGGGGGGGGGGGGGGGGGGGGGGGAGGGGCCGGGGGCGGCCGGCCGTGTGACTCCTCACACGCGCCCGGGGTTCCTAACCCTACACACGGCAGGCAGCCCATGGCCTGCCCCGACCCGGGGCCTTAGGGCATCCATCACGGGTGACAAAGGACACTAACCAGCCGGTCTGTATGGGCCCCTTACCAACACGCAAACATGGGCAGCTACAAATAAACCCACCGCACTAACTCCCCCAAAGTTCTTCCTCAGACCTGGGCGGCTACAAATAAACCCACCGCACTAACTCCCCCAATGTGCTTCCTCAGTCACGGCGGCTACAAATATACCCACCGCGCTAACTCCCCCAATGTGCTTCCTCAGTCATGGCGGCTACAAATATATCCACCATGCTAACTCCCCCAATGTGCTTCCTCAGACACGGGCGGCTACAAATAAACCCACCGCACTAACTCCCCCAATGTGCTTCCTCAGTCACGGCGGCTACAAATATACCCACCACACTAACTCCCCCAATGTGCTTCCTCAGACACAGTGGCTACAAATAAACCCACCGCACTAACTCCCCCAATGTGCTTCCTCAGTCACGGTGGCTACAAATATACCCACCGCGCTAACTCCCCCAATGTGCTTCCTCAGACACAGTGGCTACAAATAAATCCACCATGCTAACTCCCTAAAAGGCTTCCTCAGATATGGGCGACTACAAATAAACCCACCCTGCTAACTCCCCCAACGTGCTTCTTCGGACATGGTGGCTACAAATAAACCCACCCCGCTAACTCCCCCAATGTGCTTCCTGAGACACAGTGGCTACAAATAAACCCACGCCACTAACTCACCCAATGTGCTTCCTCAACCTCGAGGTGGCAGCAGCATCGACATCTGCACGTGGCACATTGTTCAATAGACTGATGTTTACCATTATTTAGGTGATGTATGTGTTTATACTTGTGTGTTATATGTATGTGTTATTCCACACCAATGGAGCTGAGGTAGCCTTGTTAGTTTTGTGATCCCCCACTACCCGATACTGGCGCTGCTTTCCAACTACAGTCCACTCCGTCGTGCCAGGTACCTCTCCCCACTCACCATACTCGATCCCATCTACACCCTACCCCCACACCCACACCACCACCCACATCACACCACCCACACTCCACACCCCACACCCCACACCCCACACCCATACCCACATCACACCCACGCCCTCCATCACATTGTTCGCTTGTCCACTCTGCGTAATATCAGCAATTTTTGTTGCGATAATATTACACCTTGGTGGAATTTGCTATATTCGTGAGATTGGGTTGCGAATTGTTAGTCGCACGGGGCTCGAGTCTTGCTCCATAATGAAGGTATCTGTTTTCGGCGCCTCCTCTTACAGTCATCTATCTCCGCGGGCGGGATGTCTTAATAACTCATCACCAACCGTTATCTGTGGCCACATTTCACTTTCTCCACAATTAGTTCATATCGTGGGGCTGCTACTTTGTATCTGGATAATTTGTCAAGTCGGGTGGCGGGGCAAAACCAATTAATTAAGTGGGGAGGAAATGTCTGCTAGTTACCCCTGTGCACTGATATCGTGAATATGTAACTATGTATATATATATATATATATATAAATACACAGATAGATAGATATGCCGCTTGCAGCTCAAAATTAGATATAGTGTATAATATACTTATGAAATATACATAATATATTCATAAAATGTATCAAATATATATCAAATATATAATATATATAACGTATATAATATATTGAATATGTATAATATATAATATATAGCGCATATATTGTACATAATATATAATATATGTAATATATAACATATATAATATATGTAATATATGTAATATATGTAATATATGTAATATATGTAGTATATGTAATATATGTAATATATGTAATATATGTAATATATGTAATATATGTAATATATGTAATATATGTAATATATGTAATATACAAATTATATAATAACATTATATATATATATAGGTATCGGAGAAGAAGTCGTTTCAAGGTTGTATGAGCGCGGACCTTAGCAGCGCGCAGGCGCGTTGGCCGGCTCCTGGTACCGGCGTGTCCGCCGCTGATATATATTCTATGTTCTGCGCCAGCATGCGCCATTTCTACCCACACACCTCAGACCAAATTGTATTGTCCTTGTCTCTTCGTAGAACTGCTTATATAATATATATAATATATTATATATATAATACATATAATACATTATATATATATAATATATGTAATATATAATTTATATATAATATATATATTTGGCATGAAATGCATTGGGTAAAAATGAATAGTTAGTCACCCGATAGCATACAGGTGTTTTATCCCGTATTAGTTCCTTCAACGGACAACATAGTGGATATATAATTAATTATGCGCGTATAACGTAAGCATCCCTAGTCAACTATTTTGTCTAACAGTTAATCATATGCATATATATCAAATATGAGCACAGGTTCGATCTGGTAAAATCCGGTCATCAGAAACTGAAGTAGCTTGCAGGTGATTACAGCAAGTGGCGTCATGTGAATGAAAGAGGAACTAGTCTGTATATAATATATATAATGTATATAGTCTGATACTACCTCACAGGGCTTCACTTAGTGACACTGAAACTAAGCTAAACTACTGAAACAGAAACGCCACCTGGAGGCAACTTTTGGAACTGACGGTATCGCTATGTGGGTTATAATTAGACAGCAACATGACCAGACAGGATAGCCAACTAGATACAGTGCTCGCTTCCAGTACGGGAGGTGGTGAGATCAAATCCCATTTTAGTCAAAGCATAGGCTTGCAAAGTTTTACATATCAGTACCTTGTCAGTGTGGTTTCATTTATGTCTATGCCAGGCAATGTAAGAAATGTTCTTCGTTGCATTGCAGGCGGTGAACGATATGCACGCGACCTTCAACAAGGTCAACATCACCGTGAAGGCGACTCTAACCTTCAGGGGCCTCGACTCTGACCTTCACGCCAAGATGGTGGACCTGAACGTAAGCACACCCACACACCTGCAGCCAACCGTGGCCCACTTATTGCTTTCCATTCACTGAGATGCTGTAAGAGCAGGGATGAAAGATTTTGGCAGTTTCGCGGATTTTCGCGATTAAGCAACATATTTACCGATTAACGTTAAAGCTGCAAAGTTCGATGAAATATCAAATTTCCAAAACCAAACCAATTATCTGGATTTGATTTTACATATCTAACTTAGATATTGATGCACTTATTAAACATTTGTTTCTGCATAGAAGGCAATGCTGAGTCAATTTAACAGAAGCTGTTAGTGCAGAAGTCTATGGTGTCAGAGTTTTGGCAAGCTTGCCAAAACCAATTTTCCATGTTTGCACTCAAAATATCTCAAAGGTTTACAATTTATAATACAAGTAACTTTGAAGTAATGTAAAGTAGATACTAGTGATTGATCTAATATATTTATCTCAGAAAAAATACAGAAATTCAAACCCATCGGACTATGCAACTTTAAGCAAAATTCCAAAGAATGGGATGTATATGGCAAGAGTTGGGTAGTTTGAATCCCATTCTTATATGACCGTAGATGGTGCTAGAACATAAAGCCCAAACAAGAACGAGTTAGGTATGGGTAATAATACAGTCACAAGGTTACTTGAAACCTGACTTTGGACATTTTTCCGCGATTCCCCGAGAGTGCTAAGTCTATGGGAGAATATCTGCGTTTTCGTGGAAATTAGCTGTCGGTGTAATAATCTTGTCTTGATTTCTGCGGGTTTATTTCTTGAAGACCACTTTTATCCCTGTATGAGGCAAATCAATGTGCAGCCTGCACAGGGACATTTAAGGTCACGTGTAGAGTATATCACGTGATTGTTTCGTTGCATCACCTTGATAAGCAAGTGAAAAATTATTTAAAGTTGCATAGTCTGATGGTTTTGAATTTCTGCAATTTCTTTTAAATAAATACATTAGATTGATCATTATAATATACTTTACTTCATCAGGTTGAAGTAACTTTTAGTTTAAATGGATAACATATATTTGATGTGACAAAATGCCAAATTAATTTGGGCAAAAACGTCAAAACTCTGACAACTTAGGGTTCAACAGTAACAGGTTCTATTAAATTAACTCAGTTTGTCCTTCTATGTGCAAGAAATTCTTAATAAGTGCACCAGTATCTAACTTAGATATGTAGAATCAAATCTGGGTCAGAGTTTTGGTTTTGGAAATCTGATTCTTCATTGGACTATGCAGTTTTAGGAGATCACTATTTTATCTTAAATGTAAGTTAGTAATGTTGACTGAATACAATGAAGGGTTCAGGCGCAAAAACCGACAAACGCTATCCGGGTCAAGGTGAAACTATAGCTGTGTTCACACGGGCAAAGTTTATGTCGACTTAGACAAGTCGATTTATATGAATCGATTTAGCGTCGTGTCCACACATGCAGTACTTTTAGCCGGAAATCGATATCTGCGCATGAGCAAGTCCATACTAACCAGCGCCAGTTTCGGTTAGTCGACGTCGGCACGAGAGAGTGTGGGTTCGACCTACATATGTATGGACTGAATCGTATTGTTTTGGAACGATCAAAACTTCTGCTGGGCAGTGAATACCTAAAAATAAATGATGAAAAAATATACGCGCACCTCTAGCAGGTTCATAGACCAAATTATATTATATAGTGTGACGTGCTTAATCCGCTTCAAGTAAACCGCTACCGTCCACACATGCCACTTACGTCGATTTAAGCTAAATCGCTTCATATATACTAGCGCGTGAGGTGGTATAGATGAACCGATCTAGCTGAATCGATTCAGCCCTAAATCGCTTTAGCGTAGCGTCCACATGGCAAATGTGAAGCGAACTAGGCAAGTCGATTTATATGATTCGAATTAACTGCCCCGTGTGAACAGGGCTTATGACTACCACGTTTGAGTTGACGCTGCCATCATTCTGATAGTCAAATTTGTTTCTTAGTCCAAACTGACACATCCCCCATAATGCACTCCGCACAACAAAATTTGATAGACTTTAACTGTAAAGCACTACAATAAATTTAGTTTTACGGAAAACAGCTAAAAATGGATTTGTTGGTGTTTGCACATAAACCATTCATGGTTCAAAAATATGTAACTGTATACAGTGTGTGAGAGTTAACAATAATGTATCATGACTTGAAATGATTAAATATTTTTTTATTTGAGTTCTTTGCCATTCATTACCCTAAATTCGCTTGTTACTGTAATGAAGTTGGTTGTTTCAGCGCACAGACGCCCGAATTATCATTGGTAGCTTCCAGGAGGACGCTGCGAGGCAAGTGTTCTGTGAGGTTTGTTTTCCTACCGTTAATTGTACATAAAGCTTAAATACACATACACACACATTCACCCTATAACTAACTACACTTCTGTGAGGTTTGTTTTCCTACCGTTAATTGTACATAAAGCTTAAATACACATACACACACTTCACCCTATAACTAACTACTTCTGTGATGTTTGTTTTCCTACCGTTAATTGTACATAAAGCTTAAATACACATACACACACATCACCCTATCTAACTAACTCTGTGAGGTTTGTTTTCTACGTTATGTACTAAAGCTTAAATACACTACACACACATTCACCCTATAACTAACTACACCTCTGTGGGTTTGTTTTCCTACCGTTAATTGTACATAAAGCTTAAATACACATACACACACATTCACCCTATAACTAACTACACTTCTGTGAGGTTTGTTTTCCTACCGTTAATTGTACATAAAGCTTAAATACACATACACACACATTCACCCTATAACTAACTACACTTCTGTGAGGTTTGTTTTCCTACCGTTAATTGTACATAAAGCTTAAATACACATACACACACATTCACCCTATAACTAACTACACCTCTGTGAGGTTTGTTTTCCTACCGTTAATTGTACATAAAGCTTAAATACACATACACACACATTCACCCTATAACTAACTACACTTCTGTGATGTTTGTTTTCCTACCGTTAATTGTACATAAAGCTTAAATACACATACACACACATTCACCCTATAACTAACTACACCTCTGTGAGTTTTGTTTTCCTACCGTTACCTGTACATAAAGCTTAAATACACATACACACACATTCACCCTATAACTAACTACACCTCTGTGAGTTTTGTTTTCCTACCGTTAATTGTACATAAAGCTTAAATACACATACACACACATTCACCCGATAACTAACTACACTTCTGTGATGTTTGTTTTCCTACCGTTAATTGTACATAAAGCTTATATACACATACACACACATTCACCCTATAACTAACTACACCTCTGTGAGTTTTGTTTTCCTACCGTTACCTGTACATAAAGCTTATATACACATACACACACATTCACCCTATAACTAACTACACCTCTGTGAGTTTTGTTTTCCTACCGTTAATTGTACATAAAGCTTAAATACACATACACACACATTCACCCGATAACTAACTACACTTCTGTGATGTTTGTTTTCCTACCGTTAATTGTACATAAAGCTTAAATACACATACACACACATTCACCCTATAAATAACTACATTTTTGTGAGGTGTGTTTTCCTGCCGTTAATTGTATATAAATCTTATATACACATACACACACATTCACCCGATAACTAACTACATCACCATTAACTCTGTGAGGTTTGTTTTCCTTCCGTTAATTGTACATAAATCTTATATACACATACGCACACATTTAACCGAGACATCACCATTAACATTGTGAGGTTTGTTTCCCACCGTTAATTGTACATAAATGTTACATACACATACACACATTCACCTGATACATCACCATTAACTGTGTGAGGTTTGTTTACCTACCGTTAATTGTACATAAAGCTTATATACACATATGCACACATTCACCTGAAAACTAACTACACCTCTGTGAGGTTTGTTTTCCTACCATCAATTGTACATAAATTTGATATACGCATACACACACATTCACCTGACTCATCACCATTAACTCGGTGAGGTTTGTGTTCCTCCTGTTAATTGTACATAAAGCTTTTATACACATACACACACATTCACCCGATAACTTACTATGTCACCATTAACTCTGTGAGGTTTGTTTTCCTACCGTTAATTGTACATAAAACTGATATACAGATGCACACACATTCACCCTACAACTAACTACTGTTTTCCTACTGCTAATTGTACATAAAGCTTATATACACATACGCACACATTTATCTGACAACTAACTACATCACCATTATCTTTGTGAGATTTGTTTTCCTACCGTTAATTGGATATAAACCTTATATACACAAACACATACACATGCATTCACCCAACAACTAACTAATTCACGATTAACTCAGTATGACACACAAATATTCAGACATCACTTTTGTTTCACATTTGAATATTTATTAAAAGGTAATGGTAGCCCTCCTACGGCCCTCGAAAAAATTTAGTTCTTCATATTAACCTGCATTTCCTGCATTTGACCGAGGTTGGGAACTTTTTAACAATCATATTGAAGTGCACGGTTTATGAATTAATTACTTAAATAATCCCATTAAGTTATCAAAACTATATAGGTCACCCCTCGAAGCCTCTTTAAATAGTGTTATATTGATGTGTTATTTATATGGTTGTACAAAAGAGTAATAGCTTTGTGTTGATAGCTGCAGTTTTCTCTTATCTCTGCGGCGGAGGGATATAATATATATATATATCTATATCTATATAGGCCTATAGATACATATATATATATTTTGTTCTCCATATAAAAAATAACCACAGATGGAAATAAATAGGCTATATAGGCCAACCCTAGAAGCCTCTTTAAATACTGTTATATTGACGTGTTATTCATGTGGTAGTAATAGCTTTGTTTTGATATCTGCAGTTTTCTCTTATCTCTGCAGCGAAGGGCTATAATATATATATGAGTTGGCCTCACGAAAATGGGCCAATTGGTGGTTAATTTAAGGTGTTGGCGTCGTAATTCTTAAAGTGTAGTGCATTTCTTTGTTTCATATTAAATTATCCTAGAAGCAAATAAGGTTGTTGTATTTTCTCTACCTTTACATTCAGGATAAATTTATGGACTTTCCAACACCTCTGTCAATGCTAAACTATAATTATGCCATTCGACGCCGACATTCAATGCTCGACGCCGACAACTTTAAGACATGTCGGAGTCACAATTCTTAAAGTGTAGTGCATTTTTGTTTTATATTAAATTATCCTAGAAACAAATAAGGTTGTTCTATTTTCTCTACCTTTACATTCAGGATACATTTAAGGACTTTCCAACACCTCTGTCAATGCTAAACTATAATTATGCCTTTCGACGCCGACATCCAATGCTCCACCCGACAACTTTCCCCAATTGGGCTATTTTCGTGAGCCTCACTCATATATATATATGTGATATATAATGTATTATATGAATATAAAGGGGTGGAGCATCTTGTGATATTTATTCCACTTTTATTATGCATGCTATTTATTATCTATCCATACCGCCTGATCAGGCGATTTGCTGCAGGCCGGATCCTGCCTGGCAAGTTTGGCACCACCAGCGCCGAGTCACACGCCTTTCCACACTGTTTGTGTCACATGAACCTAGATTTTCAACTTTTGTATTAGGTAGGGCGGTATATTGCTCGGCCAGAGCCTCGGTCAATAAAATCTGAGGCTTCCACCACTTCTTGCTTTGTGTCTTTCTCCTCCTAGGGCGTAGCCATCTCTTATATATATATATATATATATATATATATATATATATATATATATATAGGCCTATAGATACACATATATATATATATATTGTTCTCCATATAAAAAAATAACCACAGATGGAAATAAATAGGCTTTCTCCACACACACGCATACTCCATCCAGGACCTGAGATTACTAAAAATCAATTTAGGGATTTCTACAAAGTGTACCAAGTCTGATCCGGCCTGGAAGAAGGATGCAGGATCGGGTAAATAAGCCATTAAAACTGCACACACCTCCCGACGACCGTTAACGACGTTACAACATGGAGATCCCCCACCACAATGGTCACTCCCTGATTGCATCATGACTTGCAATAATCGCATGAGATCGAGCGATAATAGAGTTAAGACTGGTGCGCGCTGTGCTTTGTGAATTGCATATTGGATCAGGGTTTAGAACCGGGGCTGCTTGATTAGCTTTAGACTCAGCAGCTCGGAAGTCTGCGCTTCTGAAGTAATAACGCACACAAGCATCGCAAACCTTGGTCGCCTCTTAGAATGACGGCTTGCACAACACATCCACCGGGTGTGGTGGGTGAATCGGCAGAGCGCAGGCCTCGTGTGGGAAATCGGGAGTTTGGTTCCCGGTCGAGTCAAACCAATGACTTATAGAATTAATACTTGTCGCTTCCTAGCCTGGAGCTCAGCATTAATAGGATAGGGTAAGGACTGGTTCACTCAGTGTCAGGATAATGTGCCTGAGTGGGATATTGGGTCATGGTGCTGGTGGCCTGATTTCCCAGTGTGGCAGCACTATAAAGTTTCCATGAGTGTGCACTGTCACAAGTTGGTACATTGTTAGGGCGATTGAACCACCAACTTTAATAATAACAATAATAATAACAAAAATAATAATATTAATAATAATGACAATAGTAACGATAATAATATAATAATAACAATGACAATAATAACAATAGTAATAATCATATCAATTTAATTCAGTATCCTAACCAGCAGGAACCATTTTAAGAGACTATAAATAACCCATACACGTGACACAGCGTGTTTATAACTTGGTTAATAACAATGTTGGAGCATGTAAAATGTTCATCTACCATGAATAGCACCGTAAACATCGTAGTCTCGAGAATAGATCAGTTTGTTTCAAGACATGATGATGTCCTCTCTTGCAACCTCTTCCATGCAATGGGAGTGACATGCCACACGTTGTAAATCCACTATTATGGGGGTGAGGGCTGGGGTCCGTAGAGCCTACGTGCTGTTAGTTCCGGAGTTGGACGACAGGGATGGATGTAATGAAGGCTCGGAGTGAGGCTGTGCCTTTGGCCAAATTACCCATAATTCTGCGACAAGATGCCTGTTTTGTCTGTGAATCTGTATCTAGAAATAAATAGAATATGATGAGAAGACAGTCACCCATGAATACACACCAGACACAATATCAAAGACAGCCACCAGATGCCTATTCCACTCTAGACGCATACAATAATAGATTTGCAAGGTGCTTTGAATGGACAAACCTTGTGGCATTGCAATATACTAAAGAAATTTAAAATAAGACTTTGTTGTTGTTTGTTTGTTTGTTTGGGTTTTACCTCCTGGCAACATATATGGTCATATCAGGACGGGTACCGACTTGTGACAGTGCGCCCCACTCGGAGACCAGGCTGACGGCATAATGACCCAATATCCCCCTCAGTCACATTATCCTGACACTGAGCTAACCAGTCCATGTCCTATCCTCATACTGCCGAGCGCCAGGCTAGGAAGTGGCAAGTATCAATGTTGTTAGTCATTGGTTTGCCTTGGCTGGGATTCGAACTCATGATCTTCCGTACAGGAAGCCTGTGGTCTACCAATTAGGCCACCGCGTCCGGTGAGAAAAATATGGACACATAGAGTGTGATGGCAAGATGCCGCCTTTGACATGAGTGTATATATCACATGCGGAATCAGATACGAGGCCAGAGGCTGAGTGTTGCTGCGGGATGCAACACTCCAGTGAATATCAACCATGATGCATTGTCTCGCATACACTGTAAATGAAATCTTGTATATTATGGCTGAAATTTGCCATTGGATTCAACTCGCAATGCCAGACAGGTATATCTCTGCCAAGAACCAGCGGACAATTGGACCACACTAAAGATCTCCTGGCAATCATAAAGAGATGCAAACTGCAGTGGTATGGCCTTATTTCCCATTCGTCAGGTCTGGCCAAAACCATCTTGCACGAAGGCACAGTGAAAGGGACAAGAAAACAAGGCAGACAAAAGAAGAGGTGTGACGGCATGATGAGGGAATGGACAAATCTGGACTTTGACAGGCCCCAGATGGCAGTAGAGAACACAGAAAACTGGTTGCTAGATCATCTGTGCTGCACTAACAACCTTTGTGGTTAAAGGATTGATGATGTTGTTGATGATGATGATGATGATGATGATGATGATGATGATGTTGATACCAGACAGGATGGCATAATGAGTTGAGTTCTCACTTCCCATGTGCCAGGTCGATAGTTTGAACCCTGGTTGAGTCAAACCAATGACTTCAAGATTTATACTTATTTATACCCAGTCTTGGCACTTGACATTGCTTCTTTTAAGGTACAGAACAGTGAAATGAGGAAGACCATTGATATTATGTTGACATTCCTCAGACCTATTCAATGTATGTAAGTGTTCAACAAAAATGAGTGCCATTAATTGTGTTTCTGACTCGATGTCCATAACTAACAGTATTACGCCCCGGAAGTACGTAGGAAGATGGTTGATTCATTATTTATTGGAGTTGTACGTCCTGGCAACATCTAAGATCATATCAGGACAGGTATGTAGGAAGAGCATGTGAACTAAATATGCACAACTGCATTATAGATAGAGCAACTTAAAAGCTATTATTATTAATATTATTATTATAACAACAATAATAATCAATTATATTTATACCTGTTAATAATAATTCTCAAAAGTCTGTTATCACTGTGATATATGTGTAATAGACGTATAGGTATGTGGCTAATATATGTTAATGAGATGCAAAGGTTGAGACAAAGGATTATGCTAATGAGATGACGTCATGGAAAGTTTAGCCGGCGGGTTCAGCGAGCCTTAGGCCATGAATAAAGCATTCAGTATCCAGAAGTCAAAGTGTTCAGACGATGTACTTTCACAATCACTATCAGGTGTTTTCTGTGGCAGAGTCGTCAGAGTGTCTGACTTTTTTCTAGGTCGGACTCCTAATTTGAACATTGGTGGTTCGATTCACCATGACATCACCTCTGCCAATTTGGATTTCCACCGCTGTGTATAACCTACAGGGTCATTAAAGGCCAGTTGCTCACATGCCAGGTGTATGTTGTGTGGGAGGTTAAAAATCCCTTGGGTCAATAAAAGTCTAGTTTCAGGCTTTCTATCGACAAACTGTCTCACAGTGAAAACAAGTCTATTCAGACTTATTCATGATAGGCAGAATAAATCTTCAAGGAATAAATTAACATATGCAGTTCCTTTTTGTGTAGGCGATTCGTTCCTGTCCATTCTATTCTAATTCTTTTAGTTTCATTGGAGCATTTTTAATAACACATCGTTGAGCCACGCCTAGTTATGTCTCAAGTATATGTTGACGGAGATCCAGATGCAGTCCTGTCCTAATTAGATGCAGTTAGGTACTAATTAGTTCCCAATTGTGTCCTAATTGCATAATATCAGGTTCTTTTTTTGTTACTTCCAAGTGTGAAAGGCACTCCTGCGTTTTGCGTCCCTTGGTGACGAGAATGACATCGGAATGGTCATTATGGAAGAGAGTTATGGCTGTGATTGGTTCTCACCGATGTGACGTCAGATATTGTGTGTTTCTTTAACGACCACCCCACCTCCACCAGCACACAAAGTAAACAATGGATATTGGGGGTTCAGATATTGGTACTATGGAAGGTAACCATGTAAAAAGTAGCCAGATAACACACCACACAGCTATGTACAAGCCTATGATATGTAAATAGGAGTAGGCTAGTCTAGTAATAAGAGTAGAACAAAATCAAATTACATATCAGCAGCTACTGTGTGGTAAGATAACACCAACACTACAACTGGCCAGCATTGAAAACAAGCCTGGGTACACCCGGGCTTATATGCTATGGACAGTATAAATACAGCCTCAATAAAAAAAAAAATTATTAAAAAAAGAAAAAGTCAAAACCTCACTCACATACCCCCGGAAACATAATATTAAATATGTGTATTCCAAGTTCCGCTAGTCACTCAGGAAGTACTCTAGCTGTGACCCTCCACCAGCATGCCGTATTGGCCATTCATGGCTAACACACATTTTCCTGCTCAAGGGGGACCCTCCCCCTGAATGTATTGGATGTCAGTCCCCACTGACATTAAAACACATTTGATTAAACTGTGTGGATTTCATGGCCCTGCACCAACAATTTTACATTGCAAACAGCATGAATGATATTTTTACTAAAGAAAAACAAGAAAGCATGTTAGGCTTTTCGAGGGCAGTGGTTTGTACCACCTCATATAGCTTATTAAACAAATTCCATCAATGAATAAGACTTTCATCTAGAATTTGATTTGGCTTGACCAGAAACTATGTGATTGTGAGTTAAAAGAATTCATAAGTGTCTATTGACACAAAATTGATTGTATGCTTTTACATGTAAAAGTGATGGTTTGACTATTTAAGAAAACAGTTCTCGGCATGAATATGGCCTATGCTGCCAACATGGCGTAAAGCAACCACCAATCAATCAATCAAGCATGCCAGGTCACAGCTACAGCTGATACACCGGGAGCTGTTTGGTGTCCCTCCCAGCCTTATCCTTCACTATAGACCTCAGACATTAAACTCCATTTGTCGCTATAACGACATGCTTCCTTTGAGATCAACCCCACCGCCCCCCTCACCCATCGCCGCCTTGATTGACTCATGTATAGATGACGGGCGGCTTCCTCCCCATCCACACGAGTCATGGCGGTAGGCTTTCACACTGGTTAGCTCAGAATCAGGATAATGTGACTGAGTAGGACATTGGGTCATGGTGCCGGTGGCTTGGTCTCCCAGTGGGGCAGCACTATAATGTAGTATAAAGGTGCATTAAGTGCGCACTGTCACAGATCGGTACCCGTCCTGATATGACCTTAGATATTGCCAGGATGTACAACTCCAACAAACAACACCTGTACTCATAGGGCAGTCCTAGATGCATCTGTTCACCAAAATTTGGAAATTAAACTTGTTTAAATACCAGCTATTGCGTTGTTCAGTCCCTCATTATTGAATCTGATAGAGACAATGAGAGAGAATGGGAGTGAAGGTGGAATATGAAGTGTACAAAAACATAACATGAATTTAAAACAAATACCCCACAAAAAAACACAAAAACCCACAAAGCTAGATCTAATTACTTTTTGTATATGGTTTTATGAAACCCCAATAAGCACAAATGTAAACTAATCAAAGATTGCATGTCTTAGATTATGTTCTTATGTAATGTAAATAAGTGCACGCATTTAATGTAAAAATGGGAAGATTATCTTAAATATAATTCTTTTTTAATTTAAGCTGAACAAAATAACGTCATTACAGAAATGAAATATTTCGGTTTAATGGAAGCAATCTATCTTTGTTTGAAAATGTATGTATATAGAACATTTGTCTAATAAATTGAACAGAGCCCAACGAAAGCATTTGGATTTAAAACAAATCCCTTTTAGAAATATGAAAATTTAATTATTTTTAAACCACATGAAATTAATTAATCTACTATGCTGTAATCATGCAACCTTTTGTTTAATCAACTGAATGAAATGTTTTGAATTTATATATCCTAAAAGAAAGTGGAATAAAATATCAAAGAATGAGCGGGGCGCATAATATCATACCTGCCCACGCCTCTGCCCCCCCCCCCTCATATGCCCCCCGCCCCCCGCCCACGCCGGTCTCTGATGCCTCTGCTCCTTCCTCTCTCCCCCCCCAGGCGTACCAGCTGGGCATGTACAGCCCGCGCTACGTGTGGATGTTGGTGGGCTGGTACACGGAGGGCTGGTGGACCCGGGGTGCACCCACCCGCTGCACGGCGCTGCAGCTCGCCAGGGTGGCCGAGGGATACTTCTCCGTCGACATCCTCAACGCCATCATCGGCAACCGCACCTCGCGCTCCGGGCTGGTGAGTAGGTGTTATATGAGGTGCTATGTGAGTATTGATAACTGGCGGATAAATCTTGCGTGTGTTTGGGAACCACACTTCATGTTTGGGGTATGTGTTATGCGAGGCTTTACATGAGTATAAATAACTGCTGGATCTATCCGGTGTGTGTTTGGGAACTGCATCTCATGCTCCGCACTGGTGAGTATGTTTTATGTGAGGTTTTATGTGAGTATTGATAACTGGCGGATATATCCGGTGTGTGTGTTTTGTAACCGCACTTCATGTTTGTGGTATGTGTTATGCGAGGCTTTACGTGAGTATAAATAACTGGTGGATCTATCCGGGGTGTGTTTGGGAACTGCATCTCATGCTCCGCGCTGGTGAGTATGTTTTATGTGAGGTTTTATGTGAGTATTGATAACTGGCGGATATATCCGGTGTGTGTGTTTTGTAACCGCACCTCATGTTTGGTGAGTATAAATAATTGCTGGATCTATCCGGGGTGTGTTTGGGAACTGCATCTCATGCTCCGCGCTGGTGAGTATGTTTTATGTGAGGTTTTATGTGAGTATTGATAACTGGCGGATATATCCGGTGTGTGTGTTTTGTAACCGCACTTCATGTTTGCGGTATGTGTTATGTGAGGCTTTATATGAGTATAAATAACTGACAGATCTATCCGGTGTGTGTTTGGGAACCGCATATTGTGCTTCAGGGCTGGTGAGTATGTGTTATGCTGCTGCATGATACTTGTCTTATTGTTTTACTTGTTGTGTGGATGTGTGGGTTAATCCATAGGTGGGTGTTTGATGGTCGTTGCGTGTCAAGTGGTGACAGCGACAGTGTGTGCGTGGGGTGTCAGAGAGTGTGTGTGAGTGTGTGGGTGTGTGGGCATGTGGGAGAAGGAGTCGCAGCATGTGTCGCTGCCCGTCCAGCCTTGCGGGTGCGCCCCATCAAAAGTTTGTACCCGTCCTGGGCCCGTATGCATGAATTGGAGTTAGGCTTAGCCGGTGCTAGGAGCTAGCTCTGGGATAGCTATCCGCGGCTAGGAGGGCCTTGGTTAATTATGTCAAGGCGTATGCACCAATGTCCAAGCCTGGGCAGATAGCTAACCATGAAATTATTTATAGATTTGGGAAATCCCTCAAGTCGACAATATGAATAACGCCGCCAATGTGGCGGCGGCATTATTATCGGTTCGAATTTAGGGTTAATTTGATTAAATTTCACTTATGGCATATGTAATTCTGTTAAATATGACAGCATTGAATAGATTTGGGCCTAATATATTGCCGCCGATATGGCGGCGATGGCGGCGGCCATGTTTAGTTGACGTTGGACAGTATGGATATCGACGTCGCTACGGCGGCAGCGATTTGTTTACTTTACATTCGTCGATTCGACAATATGAATAATGCCGCCAATGTGGCGGCGGCGTTAATATCGGTTCAAATTTAGGGTTAAATTGATCAAATTGCACTTATGGCGTACGTAATTCTGTTAAATATGACAGCATTGAATAGATTGAGAGCCACACACGCACACTAACCGGCGCGGCTATCAGTTAAACCTGACTTGTAATCAGGGTAGCTTAGCCTAGGCTATGGTCGGCAGCTAGCGCTGGCACCGGCTCAAGCATGCGGATTTTCCAACTTTAGCCGGGTGGAGCTACCCTAGCCGCGGTTAGAGCCCTAACTCCGATTCATGCATACGGGCCCTGATCTGTCCATATATGCTGCTAGAATGTACAATCAAAATGCAGAAACGGAGGATCGTTGCATTTAAACTCCATAGCATAGTTACCATGGTTGTGGTGGTTAGCTAGGCAATGATGGGGAAGATTGGCTGCAGTACCAACCCGGTCACCAGGCGCAGTCGCCAAATCGGTAGAGCGTGGGCCTCACGTGCGGGAGATCAGGAGTTCGGTTCTCGATCAAGTCAAACAAGTAACTTATAAAATTGGTACTTGTCCCTTCCTAGCCTGGCACTCGGGATTAATAGGATAGGGCAATGACTGGTCAGGATAATGTGACTGAGTGGGCTATCATGTCATGGTGTGGGCAGTCCGGTCTCCTAGTGGGTCAGCACTATAAAATCACCATGACTGTGCACTGTCACAAGTCAGTACCTATCCTGACATGACCTTAGATGTTGCCAGAACTTAAAACTCCAACAATCAACAAGCCAATCACGGTTTGGTAGACAATGTTGGAGGGGATTTGCTGCAGCACGAACCGGGTCATCCAAGTTCATATTGAGTGCCTTTAATTGTGCCTTTCCAGTTTGCTCTAGTTGATCACCTCGGGAATGTTCCTGGCAGCCCAGGATACACACCAGACCTCGGGGGAAATCACATAACTGCGCTGATCAGCTATGAGTAAATACGGATACCAGCCAAAGGCTTGGGGACCAGGATATGGACCTGTAGACGCTTTCCATTTGATGTGTCGGGGAGATTCCTCCAATGTCTCAGCATGCAGCAGTTCAGCATCAGTACTGTGGGCTGATAGAGAAACCCTAATTGTGCAACACAAGTCATAGCTATTACGAAAATATCACATTAGTTTGTCAAAGAAAAATATTAAATATTGACATATATATGTTAACTTTATATATATTATATATATATATATATATATATATATATACTATATAATATATTATGTGGATATAAATAATGGCAGCCCCTTACTGTTTCTCTATAACCACCTTAACGTCCATGTTATTCACTGTGGAGCGCGCATTCTCTCCTCCCTGCCTCCTCTACACTGTGATCCAACTGTCACTCTGCTCACTTTCAATATATATATATATATATATATATATATATGTACCTGTGTAGTGGAAGGCCAACTACTCAAATTGGAATTTCCCTCGCTAATAAATGACTATATTACTAAACCTAAAAAGTAGCCTAACTTTTTCCATGGCTGGTTTGCGGAGAGTTCTTGGTTTTGGTAATAACAACAGTATTGATTTGATTGCATAAGTTATATCTGCTGGATAACCTGATGAAAGCCACGCAATCGTCAGGATTGTCCTGTGAGTGGCCAATAGGTAGGTCTTGTGGAGTTCTTACTGGTACCAACACGTAGTTAGCGCCCTCTATGGGCTGAATGCGTACTAACTCAGCCAATCAGATGAGGTCAGAAGTGGATGAACAACGGGACAAGCGACCCCTTCTTCCCTGAAGGTCACCCACGGCATGTAGAACCGGAGTAATCAGCGCAAATGCAATACTGAAGGCCACTAACCACTGAAGGCCACTAACTACTGAAGGACATGAGTTGCCTCCCACTGAAGATCATTAACTACTGAAGGTCACTGAATCCTGAAGGTCACGAAGTAATGAAGGTCATTAAGTACTGTAGGTCACGAAGCACTGAAGGTCACTAAGTACTGAAGGTTACTACGTATTGAAGGGCATAAAGTACTGAAGGTCACTAAGTACTTAAGGTCACTAAGTACTTAAGGTCACTAAATACTGAAGGTCACTCATTACTGAAGATCACTAAGTTTTGAAAGTCACTAACTCCTGAAGGTCATTAACTACTGAAGGTCACTAAGTACCAAAGATTACAAATTGCTAAGGGTTAATGGCTGCTGAAGGTCACCACGTACTGAATGTCAAACAAGCCTTGACTGAATAAGCAAACATATAAAGAGCCTCATCTGTAATGGGAACACTCTAAGCACATGACACGGGAAATAGCTGCCATTTCAAACCTGGCAGAGGAAACCTCTGACACTGTCATGGGAGCAATGCAGCAAACATGAGCATCATGCCTAGAACGGGACTCGAACCCCCATGTCTATCATTCTGGGTACGAGTGACAGATTTAGGCTGGCTCCCTGATCCAACCCACATACCTGTACCTACCTGTAACCAGCTTATCGTACCCTTCCATCTACTGACAAATACACACTGTAAGTTCCTTTTACAGTTGAATTGATATACCTACTTACCCAGTACCAGAGACTGGATTGGGTGGCTGAATCAGTAAAAGTGCTGGCTGGTTGCCCATGTTGGAGGTCATAGGTGTGACCCCGGCCGAGTCAAAGCAATGACCTCGAAATGTATTCTTGTCGCTACCTAGCCTGGTACTTGGCATTATTAGGATAAGGCAAGGAGCAGTGGAATGAAGAAGACCAAGTGTCCGCGATTGAAATTGCCGCTACTTAATCAAGAAATGTAAGAAAAACAAATAAGAAATTTAAAAAAAAATTGTTTTGAGTTCACTTAGAAATGGCTGCCTCCAATATCCTTCCAATATCAATATCTCCAAGCCTCGGTAGTGGATATTGGGAAAGGTGAGCCAGGAAGCCATTAAAGCAGCCATATTGGATAGTTTGCCTATTTCTTTAATGAGAACTGCACCGTGTGACGTCAGCCATGGTCGTTGCCATGCAACCTTCCTCTAAACCAATCAGATTTAAATTGTTGCACCAGTTAGGTTGGTCTTTTTTCTTTCGATGAAGTTCTATTTTTGTTGTCAATGCATCGACAAATGCATGTCAATACTCCTGGAAACAGGTTTGCAATATTTTCAATCTGAAAAGGAAAACCCAATGTATACCTGAGAAATTGGGTTAAATCAAGGCCATCGCAGATCACGTGACAAATAAAGGTGTCTGCTTGCCTCGCGGGTCCCAGAATTGTTCTCCAGTACTGATGTTCCTGACTTCTCTATATAGAGTCGCATAGTCCGATGGAAACATCAAATTTCCAAGACCAAAACAAATATCTAGATTTGATTCCACATCTCTAACTTAGATACTAGTGCATTATTAAGCATTTGTTGCACATATATAAGGGAATACTGATGCAATTTAATAGAATATGTCGCTGCAGAAGCCTAGGGTGTCAGAGTTTTGGGATGTGTGACAAAATTAATTTTGCATGTTTGCGCTTCAAATATCTATAAAGTTGGTCTTTTAAAATAAAAGTTACTTCAAACTGAAGTAAGGTAGATAGATTACTGAATCTCAAGACCACCGGACTCTGCAACTTTAATCATATATGGTGTGTTAGAATAGAAATAGGGTGTAGTTAGATTAGTCACCCCCCAGTTAATTTATAAGCAAGTTTAAGAACTATTATACTTGTTTAATCATGTGCATATTGTACGTCCATGAGTAAATCAGAAAAGGCCAGCTGGAAGTATTACATCAGAAAATAACGTTCATGCTATGATTAAATCATCGATGCGGGGGTTCACTTGAGTGATAATGGGGGATTTGCGGCATTAGAAAATTACAGAACCTTTTAAGGTGCATAAATAAGAAATGTATTGTTAGTCACATCTAAAATATTTTGTCAAAGAGCCATTAATAAACACCAATTCTGTTTGGATTGGTTTTATTTTTAAGTTTCTACCGCATAACCCCCACCGCTCTGGCGGCAGTGGGAAGAACTACACTATTGGGTAGTAGATGACAGTGCTGTAAACTCAGTGGAACACATCTTATAGAGGATTTCCACTGCCAACTTTCCCTGTGATGGGAGTGGTAGGAAGCTATGATGTCTGTAGCATTGTGGAAAAGGCCTTATAGATGATTTCCACCACTAATCCCCCCTCTGATCGCAGTGGCAAGAAGTAATGTTCTAGAGTAGCATGTCTTTGTGCAGCATGCTGTGGAAAAGGTCTACAATAGGATTTCAACCATCAAAGCACCATCTGATGCCGAAAGCAAGAACCAATGTTATGAGTCGGAAGGAAAGTTACTGCGCATGCTTCGCAGAAAAGTTCTATTGGGTCCTTATTTGATAGCTTAAAGTAAACTTTGCATGACTAAATGACTGAATATTTAACTGCAATCGGATTCATGTGGGCTGTGGCTTCGCACATCAGAAGCCACTGCAGGGTGAGGCTTGATTGTTTGTTGTTTTATGTCCTGGCAACATGTAATGTCATCAAGATTGGGGCCGATTTGCAAAAATGCACACTCATGGCCATTTTACAGTGCTGCTCCACTGTGAGACCAATCCACTAGCACCATCTTTTTCTTGAAGATTTATACTGCCTATCATGGATAAGTCTGAATAGACTTGTTTTCACCATTAGACAGTTTGTCGATAGAAAGCCCGAGCCTACACTTTTACCGACCCAAGGGATTTTTAACCTCCCACACCACATAGACATGGTATGAGAGCAACTGGCCTTTGATGTCGCTGTAAGTTATACACAGCGGTGGAAATCCAAATTGGCAGAGGTGGGGGCACAGGGAATCGAACCGCCAACCTTCAGATTAGGAGTCCGACCTAGAAAAAAGTCAGACACTCTAACCACTCCACCACAGAGAACACCATGACCTGATGTCGCACTCAGTCACATTATCCTGATACTGAGCTAACCAGTCCTTGCCCTATCCTAGTGATGCTTATCACCAGGCTAGGTAGCGACAAGTATAAATTTGGTAAGTCATTGATTTGACTCGACCGTGATTCGCACTCCTGACGTTCTGCAAGGGAAGCCTGCGTTTTTACCAATTTGTCTACCGCTTACGCTCTCAGACTGAGGCTGCCTTCTCACCTTCTCATCTTTCTCTTTCTTTCCCCTGTATTGTCAACATGGTCAGACAATTGAATACTCTGCCTTGGCACTGCCACTGTCTCACTGAGCTAATCTACAGAGGTGGAAGGCCTCAGCTAAATATAGCTCTTCAAGAAACATACAAAAGGAATGCAAGATGACTACTGGAAGAAATGTCAGCTCCCGCAGTAGTACACTGACACTTCGTTCCCCCACATTGCCCACATATTCCCCTTGCGCCTCCACATATAGCCCACATTACCCCCACATTGCCCACATATTCTTACTCACCTCCACATATCGCCCACATTACCCCCACATTGCCCACATATTCCTACTCACCTCCACATATCGCCCACATTACCCCCACATTGACCACATATTCTTACTCACCTCCACATATCGCCCACATTCCCCTGACATTGCCCACATATTCCTACTCAACCCCACATACCACCCACATTACCCCCACATTGCCCACATATTCTTAACCACCTCCACATATCGCCCACATTACCCCCACATCACCCACATATTCCTACTCACCCCCACATATCGCCCACATTCCCCCGACATTGCCCACATATTCCCACTCACCTCCACATACCACCCACATTATCCCCACATTGCCCACATATTCTTACTCACCTCCACATACCACCCACATTATCCCCACATTGCCCACGTATTCTTACTCACCTCCAAATATCGCCCACATTACCCCCACATTGCCCACATATTCCTACTCACCTCCACATATCGCCCACATTACCCTGACATTGCCCACATATTCCCACTCACCTCCACATATCGCCCACATTAACCCCACATTCCCCCGACATTGCCCACATATTCCTACTCACCTCCACATATCGCCCACATTACCAACACATTGCCCACATATTCCTACTCACCCCCACATATCGCTCAGATTACCCCCACATTACCTGTACACTCCTACGCATCCCCACATTTCGCCCGCATTCCCTCGCACTGCTCCACATTTCTCCTAATTCGCCCACATTCGCCAATAATCCCTCATATCCCCCTTCATTCCGCTGCATTCCCCCACATTCCTTGACATTCTCTCACACAAATCTGGCTATTTTCAACCAGCTTAAATAGACTCTGAACAAATGTAGTGCATTGCACTACCCGCCCGCGGTGAAATACCACATGCACAACTAGGTTAGTTGCATCAGGGAGCTGAGATAACCTACTGGTCAGGATACTAGCCCTGGGATGGCAGAAGTGTTGGTTCGAATCATAATCTAGACGCAATGTTTCCATTCCTTTGCAAACAAACAAAAACCCGCATTTTGAAGACACCAAATCTCCGAAGAAGCACACAAAGGAATACCAGATCACAGAGGCACATGGGCCACAACTAACACAAGGCCTCACATTACAGCGTGTACCCTCACTACTCAGACGGAGGGCTGCTTCCACAATAATTAATGCTGTTTTTTTTTCATTGGTTGATATAAATCGTGACACATTGCCCTTTCTGACTGTAGCTCTCCACCCACCCCTTTTCCTCTCCATCGCTCTCCTCTCTTCTACTGTCCAGCTCCCCTCTCCCCCTCCCCCTCTCTTATATCCCCTCTCCCCTTTAGCCTCCTCCCCTGCCTCTCTCTTCTCTCCTCTCCTCTCCGCCCTTTCCCTCTCCACATCTCTCTTCCCCTTCCCTACCCAACTCTCCTCTGCGCTGCTACCCTCCCCGTCCCCTCGCCTCGACTCACTCTCCTTTCCTCCCATAATACCCTCAGCTGTTCCCTCCTCTCCTCTCCTATCCTTTCCTCTCCTCTCCGCCACACCCTTCTCTTCTACCCCCTTTTCTTTCTTCCCCTCCCAACTACCCTCTTCTCCTTTATTTCAATACCCCCTTCCCCTTCCATCCTCTCACCTCCCCAAGTTTCCTCCCCCTCATTGCCTTCCTCTCCTCTCCTCCCTTGCCCTCCCTCCCCTCCCCCTCTTCCTCCTCTCTTCTCCTCTCTTTCCTCCTCTCCTCCCATCTCCTCTCCTCCCCTTTCCTTCCCCTCACTGTACACTCCTCTCCTCCCTTCTCCTCCTCCCCGCTCCCCTTGTCCTTTCCCTCTCCTCCACTCCCCCTCCTCCCCTCTCTTCCCATCGCCTCCTCACCACCCCTCCCCTGCCCCACCCCACCCACCCCACCATACTCCCACCACGCCCCCTGGCGGTCAATGCACACAGTACGCCGTGCCTCACCGTATCACATGACGTCACGGCGGCAGACCCGGCGCCCCCGAGTCCGTCACCGAATGCCTTAATGCCATTGGATACGGCCAACCACGTGATTGCCCGCGCTTGATGTAGCCAGAGTTGTCTGGCCGTGAGTACGGGGAATTGTGCCAGGGACGAGGTAATGGCGTGAGAGCTGGCCAGGGGGCGCTGGGTAACCCCCGACGGACTCTCATTTGATGCCCGGCCTGAGGTGGACTGCGGCCCGGCACTTGCCCGGCAGTCGCCAGTAACCACAACAGTAGAAGCAGCATTAACAACAACAGTAACAACAGCACTAGAAGCTGCAGTAACAACAACAGTAACAACAGCATTAGAAGCAGCAGTAACAACAACAGTAACAACAGCACTAGAAGCTGCAGTAACAACAACAGTAACAACAGCAGTAACCACAACAGTAGAAGCAGCAGTAACAACAGCACTAGAAGCAGCAGTAACCACAGCAGTAGAAGCAGCAGTAACCACAGCAGTAGCGACACCAGTCGCTACTGCTGTGCCGGGACATTGCTACAGTGGCTCTTTAATCTACATCCGCTTCAATGTCTGTCGGCGCCATACGGACAACAAAGCGTTGACCGCAGGTCTTTAATGACACGTTGAAATAGCACTTCACAAGCGCCGACTGATTCTGGTGTCATCACTACTAACGCCCCTTCCCACCCACCCTCCCACCAGCTCCCTCACACACACATTCTCCATCATTCCGCGTTGCAAAGGCCGTGAACGCCATAGCTCAGACTAGCCGCAATATCCACAAGTCTAATTGACTCCAAGTCCAATGATGCTTTCCCTGGATAATAAATTGATTTAAGTATCAATGGAGCTTTCGCTGGGAAAGATATTATTTCAAATATAGCTATGCCTAGGCTGGAATATATTTGAGATAAAATTATGCTTCGATTGGATATTAATTTATTTAAAAGGCAATGATAATATAATGGGTGTGTATGAACTGTTGGTGTTCTAGGAGAGGTGTTGCGCCAATGGGAACTGCATATAAAACTGTCATATGGGTGGGTGCAAGCGTGTGCAGCCTCTCCCCGGATAGTGTAGGGTTGAGTATATAGGATGGGTTAACTCGAATGGAAGGTGGCGTGTGACCTGCTATGATTGATTGCTGGAGTTTTATGTCCTGAGAGCATATTAGTACGGGTACCGACTTGTGACAATGCGCACTCATGGCTACTTTATACTGCTGTCCCACTGGGAGACCAGGCCTACACTGTCACCATGACCTGATATCCCACTCAGTCATATTATCCTAACACCAAGCCAAACAGTCCTTTCCCTATCCTAATATTAATAATGCCGATCGCCTGGCTAGGAAGCGATAAGCATCAATTTTGTACGTCATTGGTTTGACTCGACCGGGAATCGAACTCCGAACCTTCCACACGGGAAGCCTGCGCTCTATCGATTCGGCCGCCGCGTCCGGTAGGTGACTTGATGTAGGAGTGTCAGCAATAAATACCTAACACTTAACGCAAGTTGCTGAGTTGCTTTCTTCTTCCTTTTGAAACTACTGATTATGGTCTTACACTCTTATAAACCCATGTTATTACCTTATCAGATAAAGAAATTATCAAATAAATTATCAAATATATGAAGGCAGCTATGCCATTCATCCTCCACATTCACACGCACACACGCACATACATTTCTTGTCATCAGATGTTTGTTTGTTGTTGGGTGTTGACCTCCTCGCAACATCGAAGGTCCTATCCGGACGGGTACCCACTTGTGGCAATGTGTGCTCATGACGAGTTTATAGTGCTTCCGGGATGATGACCTGATTTCCCACTCAGCCACATTATCCTGAAACTGAGCTAATCAGTCCTTACCTTATCCCAGTAATGCCGAGTGCCAGGTTAGGTAGCGACAAGCAGAACAATACATAACAATGGTGACAGTGGCCTGGTCTCCCAGTGGGGCAGCAGTATAAAGTAACCATGAGTGCGCATTGTCACAAGTCGGTACCCATACTAATATGCTCTCAGGACATAAAACTCCAGCAATCAATCATAGTAAGTCACACGCCACCTTCCATTCGAGTTGACACGGCTGGGATTCGAACTCCCGACCTTCCTCAGAGAAAGCCGTCGCTCTTAAACCGATTCGGCCATCAGATCCGAGCCTGTCATCAAAGGAATAGTCATACAATACAAACAGTTTGTGCATCGAACAATTAAATACAGTTTTCAAGTTTAAGGACAAAGCGAATATTTTTAAGCGTCACCCTAAAACAAAATGTCATCAAGATAATTTTCACTTTGGTGTGAATTATTCCTGGATAGCTATTTTTCAAGGCTTTTTTACACATTGCTTTAAGTGACACTTTTCCAAATCACAAAACCTGACATAGCCTGGCCAATGAGTTCTCCTGAAAAAACGAAACACACTGAGCTTCATGGGTGCGACCTACAAATAGTTCACCACTGTTTTTTGTGTATTGCGCATGACAGGTGGGACATTGACAATGACAAACAGCATGGAGAGGCTCCCCATAGGACCTGGCTTACGGTAGTCATATATGGCTTACTTAGAGAATTGGAACATGTCAGCCTTTCGCAATAGCATCATTTCATGATATATTATTGTTTTTGAGAACACAATGATCAGGAAAGAAAACAACATGACAGGGTAATATGGGTAATAAATGGGATTTTTTTACGTGGACAAAAGAACCTAGGCCCGGCCCTAGAGGATACAAGTTGTAGTAGGGAGGGTTTGTGGAAAAGACAAGTATGGTGTAGTAGGAGTGTGTGCGTTGCTGGCTCACTGATAAGAGAAGTGAAAGCAGCTGGCCAGTAAAGGAAGGGGAAAAGGTGGAAAAGAGCGCCGCCAATCGGGAGGATGCACAGTGGGCTCATCCGCCCACGCAATAAAAGTCAGAAGCACAATGGGCGTGGGAGAAGTGGAAGGTGCATTGTTCCTGCCAAATCAGACACAAAAATGCTAACATTGCAACCCAATCCCCTTCTCACATTGTGTGAAACACCCCCTATGTTGACTCCAACTCTAAAACCTTTTATATATCTATATATATATATATATATATATATATGTGTATATAAGTATATATATGTCATGGTAAGTGTACAAATCTGGAAGGATTTCCAATCGTACCAGTAGAGATTAAAATTCTGATTTCTACCAGTAGAAATCAAAATTTGAATTTCTACTGGTAGAATTCCCAATCCTACCAGTAGAAATAAAAAAAAGTGCACTGACTTCTCAAGCAAGAAGCCACACAGACAGGTTCCATTAAGGACCTTGGGTAGCGCTAGCCTCGGAATGGCAAGAGTTGTGGGTTTGATTCCTGCTCTAGGCACATTAATTCCCATGTTCATCACCCCGACGACATTATCAATCCTCTTTAATCAACACTATATGTTACTCACCACAGAAAATGTGTGCATGCCCAGTGGTGTGTGAGTAATTGTGTCGTTTTGCTGTTGTTTTTATGTGTTTTGACGATGTTGTTGATTAATTAGTGAAACGCGCTCATGGTGCGTGAAGAAGCCCTCATTGCCGCCCCACAATGCAACGCGCGCTGTGTGAGGGTGGGGGGTGGGGAGGGAGGTGTGGGGGGAGGGCACCAGTGTGGAGTTCTGACACGGGCTTCCACTTTGGGAACCGCCATAAACACCGACCATCCAATCACCTTCCCCCTTCCCCCTCCCCGGTCCCTGCCCCCCTACCCCCCCCTCCCCTGCCCCTGCCACCGCTCCCCTCTCCACCCCCTCCCTGCCCCTGCCCCTGCCCCCGCTCTCCTCTCCGTGTCCCCCTCTCCGCCGACCTCTCCCCCGCACCCTCCCGCACCCTCCCCGCACCTTCCCCGGACCCTCCCTGGACCCTCCCCCACACTCCGCGACCGCACCCCTTCCCTCCCCGCACCCTCCCCCCCCCCCCCCCCCGCACCTCCCCGCACCCTCCCCGCACCTTCCCCGCACCCTCCCCGGACCCTCCCCGCACACTCCGCGCACCCTCCAGGCACCCTCACCGCACCTTCCACGCACCCTCCTCCGCACACCTCCCCCCGCACCGTCCCCCGCACCGCCCCGCACCCTTCCCCGCACCCTCCCCGCACCCTCCCCGCACACATCCGCGCACCTCCGCGCAACCTTCCCCGCATCCTCCCCTCCATTTCCCCCCTCCCCGCCTCCCTCCTCCATCTTCCGCCTCCTCCCCCCTCCCTCTACCATTCCCTCTCCCGTCCCCCCATCCCGCCCCCTCTCACCCCTTTCTCCCTCCCGCTAGCCCGCCTCCCTCCCTGCTCCCTGCCCCTCCGCCTACCTGCACCTTCCCTCCCTCCCTCACCCTCCTCTCTCCTCGGACCCTAGGACATGTTCCATTTGTCAGTTTTGTTGGCGTGTTACAACAATAACAATAATAATAATAACAGCCAAAGGGCACGCATTGTCTGCCAGTGGAATGTGTGCGTCGTGGCCGTCAGCTTTTTATATGTGTGTGCTTTTTTTCTATGTTTTTGTTGCCTGAAGCTGCTACCCGGCGTGTTTACACACCCAGGAGTCCCTCCCAACGTTATCCTTCACTATAGGTCGTGTCATTGATTGGTTGGTTGTTGGAGTTTTACGTCCTGGCAACACCTAAGGTCATATCAGGACGGGTCCCGGCTTGTGACAGTGCGCACTCTTGGCGACTTTATAGTGCTGCCCCACTGAGAAATCAAGGCCATTTGCACTATGACCCAATATCCCACTCAGTCACATTATCCAGACACTGAGCCAACCAGTCCTTGTCCTATCCTATTAATGCTGAGCACCTGGCTAGGTAGCGACAAGTATCAATTTTATAAGTCATTGGTCTGACTCGATCGGTAACTGAACTCGCAACCTTTCGCACGCCAGATCCGCACTCTACCGATTAGAATACTGCGGATGGTGTGTAGTACTGAAGCTCACTTTCAACCAATAAACATATGGTTCCTGATAACCAAATTCAGTAGGCTTCTTGTAGTATATTTGTTTCTAGTGTAGTTTAGAGTGAAATTGGCCAAGAAAATATTAGATATCGAATAGCATACAGTTCCCTGTATGTGTATATATATATAGACACTGATCAACATCCGGTGGCGCCACGGGTACACTGTTGTGTCTCATGGAGTGTAACAATATAGTAATATTCCCTTCGGTATCTTTATACTCGCATAATACGTTATACATCATATATATATATATATATATTCACAGATTCCTCACTTTCACCGCAGCTACAGAACGTTTAATCTGGTCATCTAACCCTGACCTAATTAGTAACCATAGTGACCTCTCAGTCACATAACCACCCAATTCAGTGTGTATGCCGCAGGGCTCAGTTTTCCTCACCAGGTCCCAAGTAGACAAACTAAAAATAGATATATCCAATAGACATGCTTGTGATAATGGTCATGTTAGTACAGCTTTAAGGCAATGAGTTTAATGTCGATTTTATGTTTTATACACGAACTAAGAGTAGACATGGCTAATAATGATGTGTGTGACAATCGACATGTTAGTATAACTTGAAGGCAATGAGTTTAATTTCGATATTATATTTTATTGTAATAACTAGTGCTATGATTAGTTCCGGTATAAAGCAATTATCTAGGCACCTTAACTATTGATCAATTCATTCATATGTACCCCATAGTGACTTTGTGTTGTCAACACACTAGGACAGGCTACACAAATGATTGAAGATTTATACTGCCTATCATGGATAAATCTGAATAGACTTGTTTTCACCATTAGACAGTTTGTCGATAGAAAGCACGAGCATACACTTTTACCGACCCAAGGGATTTTTAACCTCCCACACCACATAGACATGGTATGAGAGCAACTGGCCTTTGATGACGCTGAAAGTTATACACAGCGGTGGAAATCCAATGTGGCAGAGGTGGGGACATGGGGAATCGAACCACCGACCTTCAGATTAGGAGTCCGACCTAGAAAAAAGTCAGACACTCTAACCACTCTGACACAGAGAACACGAATAAGGTATGTTGATTGCATTATTAGCATTGCGTTTGATTTAACGGGAAAAAAACACACACCCTTACCCCCCCCCCCCCACCCACCCACCCACCCGGCCAGCTGTGGACCTAAAGTTTTGGTGGGTGATTGAGTCCAATCTCCATCCACCGGATTGGCCAGCAGACTTTTGCACTTTTTTCTCCACCATCATCGGCTCACCACTTTCCCTTTACTTATCACTAATATCAGTGAGCGAGCAATGTGCATATTTCAACTACTGCTCTACCATGTCTTCTTTTACCCCCACCCACCTGACTACTACATTTGATTTTTGTTGTTGTTAGTGCTGTTGTGTATTGTACTGAGGCTCGGGGGGCCGGGAACCCGCCCGCCGGGACCAGCGAGACGAGGGACCAGTGTAGACTAGTGCTGGCGGTAATAAAGCATTGAGTAACCAGACGTCAATCTGTGCAGTCGTTCCAAACAAGCTTTAGTTTATCATCATCATCATCATCATCAAGATCTTAACTGCGAGGGTCGTTGAGGCATCGCAGAGGACTTTGCAACCGGTTTTCTCCATTTTTTCTTTCTTCATTGCCCTCTGGGACTTGCCAATCGCCAGGGGCCGTATGCAGGAGTCAGTGTTAGCGGGTTTTGGTGTTACAGCCTGTTACCGTTTAGCTATCTCCGAACCGGAGAATTCGGTCAAGCGGTATGCAGGAGCACGTAACACTTACATTATAGCTAAACGTGAATTTATTAATAGATTTGGGAAATCCCTCTGCGTCTTTAGCGATATATTAGGCTTAAATATATTAAATGCGATCATATTTAACAGAATTAAATACGTAATAAGTGAAATTTGAGGAAATTAACCCTAAATTCGAAGCAATATTAACGCTGCCACCGTAAAAGCGGCGATATTAATATTTATATGTTCGAATCGACGAACGTAAAGTAAACAAATCGCCGCAGCCGCCGCATCGACGTCGCTTTCCATACTGGCGGCGGCGGTGGTTTGTTTACTTTACGTTCGTCGATTCGAACATATAAATATTAATATCGCCGCCAATACGGTGGTAGCCTTAATAATGCTTCGAATTTAGGGTTAATTTCCTCAAATTTCACTTATTACGTATTTAATTCTGTTAAATATGATCGCATTGAATAGATTTGGGCCTAATAAACTCGCTAAACCTGATATTTTTTAGGGTTAAGGTAACACCGGTTAAGCCTTTGGTGTTAGGCCTAACACTGACTCGTGCATACCATTTTTTCGCCGCTAACCCGGAATTCCCGACAAACACCGTTTTGCCTCGCTAACACTGACTCCTGCATACGGCCCCTGGTCTGTCCATTCCCTGATGTTGTCTTCCCACCTCGTCCTTTGTTTTCTGGCCTCTTTCACCGGACGTGGTGACTGAATCGCTAGAGTGCTGGCTTCCCGTGTGGAAGGTCGGGAGTTCAAATTCCAGCCCAGTCAAACCATTGACATATAACATTGATAGTTTTCGCTACCTAGCCTGTGACTCTGCATTAATAGGATAGGACAAGGACTGGTCAGCACAGTATTAGGATAATGTGACTGTGTGGGATATTAGGTCATGGTGACGGTAGCTTGGTCTCCCAGTTGGGCAGCATTATAACGTCACCATGAGTGCACACTGTCACAAGTCGGTGCCCCATCTCATATGATCTTAGATGGTGCTAGGACATAAAGCAACAACAATCAAGCAAACAAATAATCTTTGCTCTTTCACTTGGACTTGTAAGATGGTTTTGGCCAGACCTGATGGACGAGAAATATAACCATGCAACTGCCGTTGTGTTCCAAGTTGCCGATGGCAATAGTGTCTCTTCCTCGAATCGTCTATGATACGACAATTTCGAAAGTTAACCTTCTAAGATAACTTGTAACAGTTGACTTGAATATACTTATCTGAAAAGAAAATATGGTGGACATTCATAAGCATTCATAGTCAGGTTTATGCATATTTGCACCAGAAGCAGGCCTGTCGCTCTCTCAATCACACTCTCACTTATTAACTGGACCAGACGGAAAGGCCGAATAAGTTGAGCGTCCGTCTCCTGTTTTGGTAGATCGTGGGATTCGAACCCACGGGTTCGAGTCAAACCGATGACTAATAAATTGATACTTGTGACTTCCTAACCAGGCGCTTCGCATTATTAGGATAAGGCAAGCACCGATTGGCTCACTGTCAAGATAATGTAACTGAGTGGGATATCAGGTCCTGGTCCTGGCAGCCTGGTCTCCCACTGGGGAAGCACTATAAAGGCACCATGAGTACACACTGTCACAAGTCGGTACCCATCCTGATATGACCTTAGATGTTGCCAGGACGTAAAACTCCAACAAGTAACCAACCTTATTAACTGTGCCGTCGCGCCCCCTTGGCCAGACCTCCGAGTCTTCTTCGCCTCAGAGCTCAGTCGGAAAGGCCAGCGTCAGCGTGGAATCTAAGGTTTCCGCCCCGGAACAAGTTTATTTACATAAGTGCATGCGGGCGGTTAAGATCAGGCTGACCGAGAACTTGGTGTGTGTTCCCGGCAGCCTTTGCGGTCCCAGCAGAGGCAGTCGGCACACATGGTCCCCGTGTCCCGTGTGGACACACAGCCAGGCAAACTGGCGCCCTCGTTCATTCGGTCACGTGACCACCCGGGCCACCCTATGCCTGCTTAATTAGTCATACAGCAGGCGTCCCTCTTTCTCTCCCTCCCTCTTTCTCCCTATCTCCGTCTCTTTGCGTATCTTTGTGTGTCTCGTTGTGTGTTTCGTTTTGTGTCTCGTTGTGTGTCTCTTTGTGTGTCTCGTTGTGTGTCTCTTTGTGCGTCTTTAAGTGGGTCTGTGTGTGTTTTTCTCTATATATGGATGTTATTATGTGGTTCACTCTCTATCTCTCTTACTGTATATCTGTGTCTCTGTGGCTGTGTGTCTCTGTATGTGTTTCTCTGTCTCTGGATGTTATTCTGTGGTTCACTCTTTATCTCTCTTCCTGTCTATCTGTGTCTCTGTGGATGTGTGTCTCTGTCTGTGTTTCTCTATCTCTGGATGTTATTCTGTGGTTCACTCTCTATCTCTCTTCCTGTCTATATGTGTCTCTGTGGTTGTGTGTCTCTGTCTGTGTTTCTCTATCTCTGGATGTTATTCTGTGGTTCACTCTCTATCTCTCTTCCTGTCTATCTGTGTCTCTGTGGATGTGTGTCTCTGTCTGTGTTTCTCTATCTCTGGATGTCATTATGTGGTTCACTCTCTATCTCTCTTACTGTCTATCTGTGTCTCTGTGGTTGTGTGTCTCTGTCTGTGTTTCTCTATATCTGGATGTTATTATGTGGTTCACTCTCTATCTCTCTTACTGTCTATCTGTGTCTCTCTGGCTGTGTGTCTCTGTATGTGTTTCTCTGTCTCTGGATGTTATTCTGTGGTTCACTCTTTATCTCTCTTCCTGTCTATCTGTGTCTCTGTGGCTATGTGTCTCTGTCTGTGTTTCTCTATCTCTGGATGTTATTATGTGGTTCACTCTCTATCTCTCTTACTGTCTATCTGTGTCTCTGTGGCTGTGTGTCTCTGTCTGTGTTTCTCTATCTCTGGATGTTATTCTGTGGTTCGCTATCTATCTCTCTTCCTGTATATCTATATTCCTTTCTCTATATGTCTCTATCATCTCTATCTCTCTTTCTTTCCACGGTATATGTCCCAATAGATGCACACTGCGCGTCTAATCAAGCCTCTGAAATAAAGTGGGATTGTCTTATTTTATGTGCAGTCAGTCTGAATATGATTGTAAACTTGTGCGCGCTTTCAATCTTGGAATGGGGGTGTGTGCTTCTATTGGGTAGTTTGTTTCTATTGGGACATATACAGTATCTGTATTTATGTGGAGATGTGTCTCTGTGTGTGTTTCTCTATCTCTGGGTGTTAGTCTGTGGCTCGCTGTCTATCTCTCTTACTGTCTATATGTGTTTCTGTGGCTGTGTATGTGTCTCTGTGTGTGTTTTCCTATCGCTATGTGTTATTCTGTGGTTCGTTCACTACCTCTCTTACTGTCTAGCTGTGTTTCTATGGATGTCTGTCCCTGTGTGTGTTTATCTATCTCTGGGTGCTATTCTGTCTCTATCTCAATTGGCTATTCATTCTCTATCTCTCTTCCTGTCTAACCTACTTCTGCTCTCTATATGTTGCTGTCCTCTCTCTATCTCTCTTCCTGTCTATCTGTGTTTCTGTGGCTGTGTAGGCCTATGCATATCTGTGTGTGTTTCTCTACATATGGACTGGTTATTATGTGGCTCGCTCTCTATCTCTTTTACTGTCTATCTGTGGGGTCGCCGAGCTGCCACCAGGGGGCTCAGCCTCGACGACTTCGCCTACCGAACGGGGGCGCGCCTACCGCACGGGTGGCTGTGTGTCTGTGTGTGTGTGTCTCTATCGCTGCGTGTTATTCTGTGGTTCGCTCTCTATCTCTATTCCTGTCGCTCATTCTCTTATTCTTTCATTCTTTCACTCTATCATTCTCTCTCTCACCTTCTCACTCACTCGTACTCTTGTGCTCTCATTCTCTCATTCTCTCACTCTCTGCAGACGACAAACCAGTTCCTTCATTCTCTCATCCTCTCGTTGTCTCACTCTCTCACTTTCTCAATCTCGCGCTCTCATTCTCTCATTCTTTCATTCTCTCATTCTCTCATTGTCCGCAGACGACAAAGCAGTTCCTTGCCGAGTACGACCGGCTGAACCTGACCCGGCCGCGCAGCTCCTACGCGCAGGTCACGTACGACACGGTGTGGACTGTGGCCTTGACCTTGCGGCGGACGATGGAGCAGTGGGGTCGCCGAGCCGCCACCAGGGGGCTCAGCCTCGACGACTTCGCCTACCGCACGGGGGCGCGCATGTTCAACGACTTCTTCCGGGTGCTCGGCAACCTCGAGTTCATGGGCGTGTCGGTGAGTACTTGCGGAGGTGGCGCCACCTGTTGTCGGATATAGTATTGCAGTGAATTGTCGTCTGCTCTTAGCGGAAAGGTACCGATCTTTGTGGATTCATGTTGTGTGTGTGCGTGTGTGTTGAACGGGTTTTTTTCGCCTTCTATTTGACAACAAATGTTTAATAAGTGTACCAGTATCGAAGTTGGATGTGTGAAATCAAATCTGGGTCAGTGTTTTGGTTTTGAAAATGTGATGCTTTCGTCGGACTGTGCATCTTTAAAAGTCAAATCTGGCGATAACCTGGTTACTTACATCTCAGTGTGTTACTATAATTGTTCAATAAAAGCCAACTTAATAACAAGTGTAACTTATTTCTCCGTTCCAATGATGACTGTACACATTTTATACAGAGACCATATAGACTCGATGCTCTCATGGCGAAGAACGCCGGAAATCACTGATAAGGTCACATTAATGTCAACCAAATTCACTTAATATTAATCGAGAGGTTTCTTTGTATTGAAATAATGATCGTTGCGTACAAACGATGGCCTTAATTAGTGATAGCAGACGACATTTGGTTACCACGGGCGATATGTTACAGTTCAGGTGCTTCTGATTGGCCGCGTACTGTTAACCTATGACCTTTGCCACGTAAAACCGTTAACTGGCGATTACTTTCAGTAATAAGTACTTTAATTGTCGTACCTGTAGGGAGGTCCGGCGTTCTGAGCACCAACAAATGAACTTCGGTTCGCAAACAAATAATTGAAAAAAAACAAAAAAACGTACCTGTAGAATTCTGACGTGGCTACTGAAGCCAGGGAGGAATTATCTAGGGTTGCAATATATCTAATCAAAATATTGTCGTGGGGGGTGATGAAAATGGGAAATATTGTGCCTAGAGCGGGACTCGAACCCACATCTCTTTGCATTCCGGGCCAGTGTGCTAACCATTACACCACCTAGGCTCCCTGACATCACCATACTACCCACGCCTACCTGTCTATGCGGCTCCTTTCTCGAGAGATCAGTGCAGACCACTACACTCGTCCCCCTGGAATTGTAAGTCTTTTAATACTGACAATTACATACAGGTAATGCAACACACTTACATACACAGGGTAGGTTCAACAACCATACAGCGCATAGCTTGTATAGGATCCTGGTCACGGCAACCAGTGTCGTGGGGGTGATGAAAATGGGAAATATTGTGTCTAGAGCGGGACTCCAACCCACATCTCTTTGCATTCCGGGCCAGTGTGCTAACCATTACACCACCTAGGCTCCCTGACATCACCATACTACCCACATAGGCGTCTATGCGGCTCCTTGCCCGAGAGGTCAGTGCAGACCACTACACTATGTTACTTTTTGTTTCTTCTCTTACCATTACTACAGTTTATTGCGTGTTATGGGTTTTAGGTACGAGTTGAATAGAGTCGTGATGATAGCAACACGAGCTTGTTAGTTTGTATCTATTCTCCACAAGTACATGACCTGGCGCCATGGCCGAATAGGTAGAGCGCAGGCCTCGAGTGCGGGAGATCGGGAGTTCGATTCCCGGTCGAATCAAACCAATGACTTATCAAATTGATACCTGTCGCTTCCTAACCTTGCGCTCAGCATTGATAGCATAAGGCAAGGACTGGTTAGCTCAGTGTCAGGATAATGTGACTGAGTGGGATATCGGGTCATGGTGCTGGTGGCCTGATTTCCCTGGGGGCAGCACTATACAGTTGCCATGAGTGCGTATTGTCACAAGGCAGTACCCGTCCCGATATGACTTTAGATGTTGGCATGACGTAAAACTCCAACAACCAACCAACCCCAAGTGTATGAACCCACATTATGAAATATGATTCCAATCAGAATATCGCAGTGTGTACGCCAAGCATGATCTGATATGGGTTTCTGCACGCCGGGATCATGCGCAGTGACTGCGCAGTGCGATAGAATATTCTAGACGGCGTTCGCGGGTTCATCGCCGGTCTCGGGTCGGCCTAACGGGCCGTGGTCGTGGCGCCACCTGGCGAGTGGCGGTGCGACCACGGCACTTATCTCGGCGTGGTGACTTATGGACGCTTCAGCAGTTGATGGTGCTTTCTTCATTGCAGGGCCCGGTCTCCTTCGATGGCCCCGATCGGCGCGGGATCAGCGTGCTGGAGCAGAACCAAGGTGGGCGATAATGGGGTATAAATGGGGATCTGGTTGAGACGCATACTCGGCTCTTATCTTCCTGCCTGCCGTACACTCGGCTATTCAATTTGGGGATTTCTATTCATATTTGCATATGCATGTTTTATATAATTCATACATTGTGTATATATATTATATGCAATATGTATTGTGAGTATTGTATTATTATTATTGTATTATATGTATTATATATTATATATGTTATACTGAATTATACATATTATATGTATTATTTATATTATATATATTATATGTATTATATATATATTATTTAAATGATATATTATATATATTATGTATAATATATATTATATATATTATATATATATTATATATTATTATATTATGTAGATTTTATATATTATATATATTATATATATATTATGTATTATATGTATGTATTATATATGTATATATATCATTTCAACTGTGAACATTTGGTCTTCCTTATTCCACCGCTCGTTTCCCTACCATAGTAATGCTGAGTGCCAGGATGGACAGTGATAAATATCAATTGTTAAGTCATTAAGTCGACCAGATTTGAAACCCATGGGTTCGAATCCCACCACCTGCCACACTGGGAGCGGGCGCTCAACCGTCTGGTGATTCTGATCCACTTCCTATAACGACGCCTTGTTTATAAATAGCAACCAGGAAATTACCAGGAACTCAAGTCCATTCATAAAGCTTTTGACCAGCGACAATTCTTGTTATTTTAATGACAATTGGAAGTTGATGACTTTTACTTCCAATAACCAAATAGGAGGCATTAAGTTTCTTCCTGGTTTTGTTGATTAAGTTTTGGAAGTATACTTTGTGCGGTACTTCTTTTGTATGCGTGGCGTGAGCATGCGCACACACTCTCTCTCTCTCTTGGTTTTTGTTTTTGGGGTTGCCTTGTCTGGCATGACAATGCCACCAGCTAATATTCCAATGAACGCGCCTAAAGAACCAAATCCATATACATATCACTGGACCGTCATTGGGCACGTATAGCATTGTCAGTGGGAGAGGGTGGAATTGGACGAGCTGGTTTTATTATTGAAATGTCAACAAAGAGATGAGCTTTGTGTGTGGGAGTTTTTGTAAATCTAGTATTTATTTATAAGACTATCCCATCTGCCAGATCCCTTTATTTATCAATAGGAATTCACAAGGAAGTCACAAAGCACAATGCCTAGCGGACTCCAAACGACATCGTCGACTGGGTTAGTCACGGTGAAATCAGCAATTTGGTGTCTGAAAGAAAATCCATGCCTAAACCTCATCGCATATACATACACAGCGCAGTTATAATCTGCTTTACTTTTAAGTTGAGGTACCTTTTATTATAATTAGTTAACTTTGGAGATATTTGAAGTGAAAACATGCCAAATTAAATTTGGTGTGCGCATTGAAATTGTTAGACCATATGTTTCAGCAGCGATGGCTTAACGAATATTGATGAAGCATCCCTCTCTATGCAGCAAAGAAATGCTTAATACGTGCACTGGTATCTTATTTGATTATGTCAGGCATGTGATTTCTTCGGTTTTAACCGGAATTCCGTTGTTTTTATGGCTGCCAAAGCCAGAATTCCGGGTGTGTTTTTTTTAAACCGATTTTTTTCTGGCCGCTGAAACACCTCTGAAATACCTGAAATACACTATTTGCATCCCTCTCGTGATTCAGTGGGATGCTGTCTGTCCCCACGATAACCTAAAAATAAAATCCACGTTTTTTTCCTGCACCCAATCACATGCAATAAAATCTAGCTAACTATTTTCATTTTGAAAAGTTGATGAATCCCTCGGACTAGACAGCTTAAATTAAATCTTCGCTAGCTATTTTGAAGGGGGATGTACACACTATGAATCTGTGTAGTAGTGGTGTCAGTTTACTTGTCTCGAGCAAGTGACGAGAGGAACTGTATCCGCTATTTGAATTTGTTTCTTTTATCTTTCTACTGTAGTTACCTAGATTTGACCTACATATTTTAATAAGATACCAGTGCACTTCTTAAGTATGTGGTCTTACATAGAAGAGAATGAGGTAGTTTAAGCCATTGCTGCTTAAGCATATGGTCTAACAATTTCAACGCGCACACCAAATTTAATTTGTCATGGTTTAACTTCAAATATCACCAAGGTTAACCATTAGTTTTTTTTAAAGTACCTCAAACTCTTTTCAGAAGGGTTCAGATGATGGAGGGAAAGCTGAATTAGGTTAGGTGAAGTTTTGGATGGGGTGGGGGGGGTTTACAAATAGTTCCGTTGTTTTGTTTTATTTCGCTATAAAATAACAAAGTTATCTCTGTTGTGGATTCGTGCGGGGTTCCTCTTTATGCAGGCCTCTAGTTTTCCTCTTTTAATCTCACTGCATTTCGAGACGCGCTACAATTAGTTGGCTGTTTTGCTCTTGGCGTTCCCCGCGGTTTGTCACAGATCTACGCACTTGTTAAGAAAACCTAACGAAGATTTTCGAACATGAAAAGAAGCCCCCTGTCCTTTTTCTCGCTCCCCACCTCGCCAGGATCGGTTTGACTGGAATGTTGAAGTTGGAAATGCTATTAGCATGCGGGGTCTTGTTGGTCGTTGCTTGGTGTGTCTTTGTAATACTTGAAACATGAACAACGCTGCGCTGATCTGAGAGATATGGGCCCGCCTGATGTTTTCTTTCTGGTCGTGTGTGCTCACCTTTATCTCAAGTTGTCTGTAAAGATGGCTTCAGAAGACGTGCCGTATGGCGATCTCTTTGTGTCTCTTGTTGTGTTTGAAATGGCAGTCTTGGAAATTACAACAACAGAATGAAAAACAAATTTAAGTTGCATAGTGCAATGGATTTTGACATATTTTAGATAAATATATTCGGTTGATTATAATCTTTGTGTCTGTTGTTGTGTTTGCGTGGTAAGTACATTGAAATGGCAATCTTGGAAATTACAACAACAAAATACAAATTTTAAAGTTGCATATTTTTGCCCAATTTTAGATAAATATATTAGATTGATTATAATATGTATATCTCTTGTTGTGTTTGCGTCGTCAGTACATTGAAATGGCAGTCCTGGAAAGTACACCCCAAAAAAGAATGTTTAAAGGTACATAATTGAACAATGCGAACACGGATAAATGGTATATATTTGGACTTTTTAATGCACTAGAATGGTAATCGTACATGCGTGAGTATAATGAGAGAAGGCCCCGAGATGCTTTAGCCCTATAGTTCTAGTCTCTTATTGTGGGGTGGGTGGTATGGCAGAGTAGAATCTCCGTTGCCGTCCGCCGCCAAGTTGTAGTGGCCGAGTTCGGGTTTTGCTCACTTATATAGCAGCTATCCGGGCCGGAAAGTCAAGAGCGCGCCAAATTTCCGTAACTTTGTATCAGATTTTGTCTATCGACGTCATATTTAATTTAAATATTCACGTCCGCCAGTTCTGCTTGGTTACTCGGCATAGTTCCAAAAGACCCGCTAGGTGTGGTAGACCTCGATGTACATATTAATGTTAAAGTTTGAGTATAGGCGGCGCCAGCGGCCGTTTGAAAGGTATCCAACTCCGCCTTGTTCGATCACCCATGTTGCAACATCGACAATGCTATGGATTTTGCCATATTTTAGATAATATATATTATGTTGATTACTGTGTGTGTTTCTTGTGTTTGCGTGGTCAGTACATTGAAATGACAGTCTTGCAAATTACAACAAAAAAGCAATGTTTAAAGTTACATAGTACAGTATAACCCCGTTAAACCAAACTTGAAGGGACCCTAGAAATTTGTTTGGATTAACCGATCATTTGTTTAACCGAGCTTTGGCTTTGACTTTGACTTTGACTTTGACTTTGACTCCCCCCCCCCCCCACCACACACACACTACTGCCGACACACACACTCACTTTCCCGGACCGGTTCGCCACCCTACTCCCCCCTCCCTCCCGTCTCCCCCCCCCCCCCACACACACACACTATTGCTAACACTTATCCAAACAAGCATGGTGTAAGAGGTTGTGGGGTCTCAGAACACCAGATGACCTTATAACCACATGAAAGTTTGGTGTAACTGTACCGAAAGTGGCCTGGGATTGACAATTTTCTTTGGATGAACCGATAATTTGGATTAACCGACTTTGGTTTAAGCAACTTTTTTATATGATAAATGGTAGTATTTTTCCAGGCCGCCGAAAAGAGTTTGGATTAACCGATCGTTTGGATTAACCGAGCTTTGTTTAATGAGGTTATACTGTACAATGGTTTTTGGCATATTTCTGATAAATATATTAGGTTGATTATAATCAATTTTACATTCGTTTCAAGTAGCATTTATTTTAAGAGTTCATAGGTTTGATATATTTGAAGTCAAAAGTTTCTCAAGTTAAATGTTATGTTTGCTTGGGTTTTAGCCCTAGTAACATCTGACGTCATATCAGGACGGGTACTGACATGTGGTTGTACGCAGTCATATCAGCTTTGTAGTGCTGCCCCATTGGGAGACCAGGCCAGTGACATCATAACCCGATATCCCACTCATTCACATTATTCTGATCCTGAGTCCTTGCTTAATGCTAATCAGTCCTTGATTGTCCTATCCTAGTAATGTTAAGCACCAGGATAGGTAGCAACAGGCATCAATGTTGTATCTCATTGGTTTGACTTGGTCGAGATTTGAAATCCCAGTCTTCCAGCGCTCTTACCAATTCGGCCTTCACGCGTCCAGTAAATTAATTTTGATGTGCATTGTACATGTTATATGTAACATGTGTAATTCACAGGGTGGTCGCGGGTTGAACTCGAAATGAGGCGGAGGGGCCACCTGTCGGAAAACCCATGAACTAACACCACAGTGCTCCGCTCTCCCATGCCGACTGGCGGGTACTGACAGAATTATCCGGCCACCGCCTCCAGGCCCCCAGCACCACCCATGCTCAGAAATCAAATTTCCCGCCAAACCCGGTTGGTCACGTGACCACCCCGCCATGTTTAAAATTCACAACTGCCAATCCCACCACTCCGGAAGGACCTATCCCTTTTCCCCATACCCACCCACACTGCTAACTGGACTAAATACGGGTAGGGTTGAGGGTTTGAGTCCTGCCCACCTGACATTTGACCTTGAACCATTGAACTCTGATGTACTAATTGATTGATACTTAATGCTCATAACACTAGCTCTTCCATGATGTTTGATAAATAAATGTAGCTCAGGCAGTAGCATGTCCACCTGTGAAGGTTTGGGTTATCCGATCGAATCCTGCTCAGTGGAAGCATTTGCAGTTTGGGCTATTTTCCATTCCAACCAATGGTCTACAACTGGTTCACAAAGGCTGTGGTATGTGCTGTCCAGTCTGTGGGAAAGTGCATTTAAAAGACCCCCTTATCAGAAAGAGTAGCCTATATCACGGAAACAGGTTTCCTCCAATTAAATATGTCAGAATGACCATATGTTTGACATCCAATAGCCGATGATAAAAATCAATGTGCTTTAGAGGCGTCATTAAATAAAACAAACTTTTTTTATATACACATGTGTATATATATATATAGTGACTAGAACCTCAGTTGCATTTATACTACTTGTCTTCTCTGTTATACCATAGCTTGTCTTCTATGTCATAGGTAGAACATAAGAATTATTATACATGTATATCATATCTATATAACCAATCACATCTGCTTGTAATATTCCACTAAAATATATATTTCTCACCAGGTGGGGTTATGGAGAGGATCGCTATTTTCTACCCAGAAAACAATACTCTGGATTTCAAGTGCCTTGGCTGTAAGCCAACTATGTGGAAAGGTAAGTTATTACATTACATTGCATGACATAATTTAATCAAAAATATTACACAAAACCAGTCTTTAAAATCTCAACATGATTTCCTCTGTGACATCTTCGACAATCCTGAAACGTATTAAATGCCTAAGTCGTTTTGACAGCATCCATTAGGGTGGAAGTGAAAGCAACGTATCGGCCCTGCTTCAAAATCACTCGCTTTTTTGGTGTGTGCGTATTATTTGCGCGTCCGGACGCGGTGACCAGATCGGTAGAGCACGGGCTTCTCGTGTGGAAAGTCGTGAATTGGACTCTTAGCCGAATCAAAGCAATGATTTGTCAAATTGACACTTGTCACTACCTAGCATGGCGATCGGCATTAATAGGATAGGACAAGAACTGGTCAGCATAGTATGATAATGTGACTGTGTGGGATATCGGGTCATGGTACGAGTGGCCTGGTCTCCCAATGGGGCAGTAGTATAAAGTCGCCATGAGTGTGCACTGTCACAAGTTGGTACCCATCCTTATATGACCATTGATATTGCTAGGATGTAAAGCCCTGATAGACAAACCCCAACAAACAAGCTATAGACTGTCGTAGTCATTGTACAAGTCGGTACCTGTTTTTTTTTTGTTTTTTTTTGGGTCCAGTAGTTGTTTAACCAGGGGAAATTTCAGTCATAGACGACTGGTCTTCCTCATTCCACTGCTGGTCGACAGAAAGCCCGAGCCTACACTTTTACCGACCCAAGGGATTTTTAACCTCCCACACCACATAGACATGGTATGAGAGCAACCGGCCTTTAATGACGCTGTAAGTTATACACAGCGGTGGAAATCCAAATTGGCAGAGCTGGGGGCATGGGGAATCGAACTGCCGACCCTCAGATTAGGAGTCTGACCTAGGAAAAAGTCAGACACTCTAACCACTCCGCCACAGACAACGCCACAATATGACATCAAATGTTGCCAGGACTTCAAGCCACTACCCCCTCACCCCCAACCCCTGAAACTAATCAGTACCTAAAATACTTCAATAACTACTAGACTATTGTAGTAGTCTGCACTGACCTCTCGGGCATGGAGCCGCATAGACAGGTAGGCATGGGTAGTGTGGTGACATCAGGGAGCCTAGGTGGTGTAATGATTAGAACACTAGCATAGAGTGCGAGACATGTGGGTTCAACTCCCACTCTAGGCTGAATATTCCCCATTGTCATCACCTCCATGACACTGGTTGCGGTGACCATGATTCTGTACAAGCTACGTGCTGCAGGGTTGCTTAACCTACCCTGTATATGTCCTCTATGGAGAACTCACGGGAACCAGTGCATTGCCTGTATGTAATTATAGGCATTAAATGACCACTTAAAAGACTTACAATTCCAGAGGGATGAGTGTAGTAGTCTGCACTGACCTCTCAGGCAATGCGCCACATAGATAGGTAGGCGTGGGTAGGCTGGTGACATCAGGGAATCTAGTTGGTGTAATGGTTAACACATTAGCCCGGAATGCAAGAGGGATGTGTTCGATTCCCGTTCTAGGCGCACTATTTCCCATTTTCATCACCCTCACGCCACTCTGTTCTGAATAGACGAGTTGCATGACAACCGACCTGTCCGGCCAGGCTCTGGGTTGAAATTTGAAGTGTGGTTTGACATTCCTAATGAGGCAATCTTGGGCCGAGAACGAGGCTCGCCATAACCGGAAGTGGTGCATTATCAGTGCTGAACTTTGCATGCCTGGCGTGAGACACCGACCAAAATACCCCGCCATGATGAAGCTGTTGATATTAAATGGCAGGTAATTTCCATTGGAACTGTAAAACATTAATCACTTAGGAAGTGGGATGTGTACCCACTCCCCACCCACCCCCACCCCCACCCCCCACCCCCACCCACACCACTGGGCGCGGTGGCCGAATTAGTAGACAATGGGGCTCGCGTGCAGAAGATCTTGAGTTTGGTTCCCAGTCGACTCAATTGATACTTGTCGCTTCCTAGCCTGGCACATGGCTTTAATAGGATAGGACAAGGACTGGTTAGCTCAGTGTCAGGATAATGTGACATCGTGGGATATCAGTTCATGGTGCCGGCGGCCTGATTTCCCAGTGGGGCAGCACTGTAAAGTCAGTAGCTGTCCTGATATGACCTTAGATGTTGCCAGGACATAACACTCCAACTACCAGCCCCCACACCCCCCCACACACACACACACCCACACCCTCCCACACACATATGATGAAACTGTTGAAAATGGCAGGTCATTTCCATTGCAATTGCAAAACGTTAAAATCTATGGAAGTGGTAGGTAATCGACTCCCGCTCCCCCTATCCCTAACCCTCCGCCATCCCCACACCCACTCCTACACACCGGGCGTGGTGGCCAAATCGGTAGATCGTGGCCCTCGCGTGAGGTAGATCGGGATTTCGGTTCCCAGTCGACTCAAATGAATGACTTTTATAATTGATACTTGTCACCACCTAGCCTGGTGCTCAGCATTAATAGGATCAGGCAAGGACTTGTTAACTCAGTGTCAGGATAATGTGACTGAGTGGGATATCAGGTCATGGTGCCAGCAGCCTGATTTCCCAGTGGGGCAGCACTATAAAGTCAGTACCTGACCTGATATGACCTTAGATGTTGCCAGGACATAACACTCCAACTACCAGCCCCCCCCCCCCCCACACACACATACATCCACCCCCTCCCACACACATATGATGAAACTGTTGAAAATGGCAGGTCATTTCCATTGCAATTGCAAAACGCTAAAATCTATGGAAGTGGTAGCTAATCGACTCCTCCTCCCCCTATCCCTAACCCTCCGCCATCCGCACACCCACTCCTACACACCGGGCGTGGTGGCCAAATCCGTAGATCGCGGGCCTCGCGCGAAGTAGATCGGGATTTCGGTTCCCAGTCGACTCAAACCAATGACTTTTAAAATTGATACTTGTCGCCACCTATCCTGGTGCTCAGCATTAATAGGATCAGGCAAGGACTGGTTAACTCAGTGTCAGGATAATGTGACTGAGTGGGATATTGGGTCATGGTGCCAGCGGCCTGATTTCCCAGTGGGGCAGCACTATAAAATCGCCATGAGTGTGCACTGTCACAAGTCGGTACCCATCCTGATAATAGTGATATGTCCTTAGATGTTGCCAGGATGTAAAACTTCAACAATCAACCATCCAAAGTCTCCCCTACACTCACACCCTCCCCCAGACCTACGGACTTCAGCTCTATGGACATCTCACGGGGACCAGTTAGCCTCATTGCCGGTCATCGTTTGCAGATCATGGCGTAATAGTTTAATCAAAAGACATGTGGGCCGTAATCGATTAACACGACCCAGGCGACTCGGGTCACCCGAGTCGTCAGAATTTCAAATAGAACACCGCGAGTGGAGTCGACAAATACACGTGCCGTGTGCAAAACAACCCGACCCCAATAACCCACCTCTTGGCTGGGGTTTGCAAGGAGCGATGACGTCACATTTGCGCTGGTACCATCCTGCAGGATAACAGCCACCGGTACCAGTCATACATACTTTTTTTTGGTAATAACATAGATTAATGAAATGGAAATATCACTAAACTATGCCATCATAAAAATAGTTAAATCATATTGTGCTGTAATTATATCGGGTACTAAAAAAACTAATAAAACGGCCACCATTTTTGTCACCCGAGCGCAGAGAAGCTTATTCGATTATTCGACCCGAGTCTGCAGGATGTAGGCATGCGCCAAAAAGTGGCTCGGGTGACCAGAGTCGATTAATCGATTACGCCCGATTTGACACAGGCACTGGCTTATGTGATAGTCCAAATGATCCGAAGCCGTAGACTGAGGCTTAATTAAAACTACTCCACCTATGCGCGATGACTAAGTAGTTTGACGCCTACAGGAATGGGCAATCGTGCTCTTTTTTTACTACCTACAATCAGCGTTATTTCGATATTCAGCGAGAAACTTTTTTTTCTGAGGTGATATGGTATTAGTGCCATTCCACGAAACAGAAGAATTCTCCATTGTATCAAAATACAAGGATGAAAATATTTTCCGATTTTCAGCGGATTTCCTGATATTTTTCCCTGGTCACATAATTCATTTCCGCCTCATATGCTCAGCACCATCTGGCTTAGCGGAAGTGAACTTTCCGGGTGGTTTTATATTGCTGTCGTTGTTGGTTGATTGGTTGTTGGAGTTTTACGTCCTGGCAACATATATGGTTATATCTGGACGAGTACCGATTTGTGACAGATTACATTCATGGCAATATATAGTGCTGCCCCAGTGAGAGACCAGGCAACCAGCACCATGACCTGATATACCACTCAGTCACATTATTCTGACACTGAGCCAATAAGTCATTGCCCTATTCTAATGATGCCGAGAGCCTGGCTAGGAAGCGACAAGTATACATTTTTAAGTCATTGGTTTGACTCGACCAGGGTTGGAACGCGTAGGTTTGAATCCCACGATCTCCCAAAACGGGAGGCGGAGGCTCAACTCATCCGGCCATCTCGTCTGGTGCTGTCGCTGTTGTTAGTGTTGGTTGGAGGTGGCTCCCATCTCCTGAAATAGTCCATCCAATAATACTCTCGGTAGTTCACCCCTGTGTCGAGCTATTTCCTCAGCCTCAATCTGTGATGGCATTTTGATGAGATTTTAATTTGATTAGTATGTGTGGTGATCTGGTACTGCAAGCAATACATGGTTACTTTACAGCTGATGTCCCATGTGGGTGAAATATTTCCTGTCATGGCAAGATCTCAATACCAAAAGAATTGCTTCATTTTAAGTGCACTATATAGTTGAACTTGTTTATCCACAGATTTATTCATCCACATCATGACACCAGCGCCAAAGCAGTATTATCTTGGCCTTCACAGGGTCCGTACGAGGCCTCGAAAGTCTTGAAAAGTCTTCTACTTCATTTTCCCCATTTCAAGGCCTTGAAAAACCTTGAATTTAACCTATTTTGGGTAATTAGTCTTGAAAAGCCTTGAATCGCATTAAACTGTCCCCACTGATGTAAATTAGTCTGAAATCGGCATTCACCATTATTATTCTATCTTGAAATAGTCTTGTATTCCTATCAAAAACAGCCCTGAAAAGCCTTGAATTCAATATCTTCACATATGTACACATCCTGCTTTAGCGCTATTACTAGGATGCGTGGCGCATCCGGAAACCCAGATGATTTAAAAGAATATATATTTTGATAAATATGTTATTCATCAGAATACATCATTTGTTAGTACCAAAGCACTGGTCTTCCAGCCGTCTGTGGATACAGTTATTTACCAAGTTCTTTGATAGTGATAAATGTTAGTAATAGGGTAGTGTACGGTAATGGGGACAACATTTTGTTTTGAATTATTTGTTTACATCTATATCGATATTGGAATTGGATTATTTCTAATTTGCAGGTGGATGGAACTTGGGTTTTATAATTAATTATAAGAAATGAATACCACAGCAATTGCGTCGATTGGCAATAGAGTATGCCAATTGGCATTTCTTTAAGTTATATAATGCCATAAAAGCAATATATAGGTTTTAAGTAAATCGCTTATCGGGTTGGATCTTTCATATCCACCTTAGATACTGGTGCAGCCATTAATCATTTCCTTGGGACTTTGCCCCTTCGAAGTGTCAGATCTCCCCAGCTTTAGCGGGTGTTTAAGTCGTGGTTGATGTGTCCTACTTAAAGTAGCAATGGTGTATTGCAATTGGTTTCAACTGTCATATGCACACAATTTTATTTGAATTCTTTAATTTCAGTCACATGTCAAATATGTCCAAAGTTAGGCAAATTATCATAGAAAATACTCCAAGCTAAAGTTAAGTAGCTTATAGTGGTAAACCTAATATATTTACCTAAGAAATCATATTTCAGCAATTAAACACTGACGGAGTTTGCTACTTTTATACTGACAATCCTTTCTCCGTAATCATCTTTACAACTTGTTTGATGTGAAGAAATATCAACAATATCTGAGCATGAACTGAATTAATGTTGAATAAAGATTTTATTCAAATGGATACAAATTAGGTTTCTTTTTAAACACAAACAAAATTTAGCCATGTTACTTCTGTATCTAATTTCTAAGAACCCCTACCCTCGCAGTAGCTAATTCAGTGACGCGGAACGGGAAATCGTTTTCTTTCCGCTTTGGTCAATGTTGTGGGAAAGAGACGGTGTTCTGTACCGCTGTGCTGACGTGAGGGTGACGGGTAGTGTCGCTTCTTTGTGGCAGGAGGGAAGATCCCGGCAGACAAGTACACGATAGTGACGCGGAGGGAGCACATCGAGCCGGCCGTCTTCTTCACGGTGGCGGCCAGCGGCAGCGTCGGCATCATGTTCGCCTCCTTCTTCTTAGGCTTTAACCTCTACCACAGGAAACTGAAGTAAGTGAACCTGCTGTATACAGAATAGTGTGCAGTGTGACAATCTGCTATGTGCAGAAGGGTACAGCTGGTATGCAGTGTGACGATGTAGTATGTGTGGAAGGTTACAGCCGGTATGCAGTGCATCATGTTTGCCTCCTTCTTCTTAGGCTTTAACCTCTACCACAGGAAACTGAAGTAAGTGAACCTGCTGTATACAGAATAGCGTGCAGTGTGACAATCTGGTATGTACAGAAGGTTACAGTCGGTATGCAGTGTGACAATGTAGTATGTGTGCAAGGCTACAGCTGGTATGCAGTGCATCATGTTCGCCTCCTTCTTCTTAGGCTTTAACCTCTACCACAGGAAACTGAAGTAAGTGAACCTGCTGTATACAGAATAGCGTGCAGTGTGACAATCTGCTATGTGCAGAAGGTTACAGCTGGTATGCAGTGTGACGATGTAGTATGTGTGGAAGGTTACAGCCGGTATGTAGTGCATCATGTTTGCCTCCTTCTTAGGTTTTGACCTCTACCACAGGAAACTGAAGTAAGTGAACATGCTGTATACAGAATACCAGAGTGGGCGTGTAGTGTGCCAATCTGCTAAGTGTGCAAAGCTAAAGCTGGTATGCAGTGTGATAACGTGATATATTCAGAAGGCTTTAATTGGTGTGCACTTGCTATATACAGAATACCAGATTAGGCGTGCAGTGTGACAATATGCTGTGTGCAGAATGCTACAGCCGATATGCAGTGTGAAAACCTGATATATAGACTACATCACGGTTCCAGCGGCGCGGTGCATTGTGGGATGCGTCAGAGCAAACCCCCCCCCCAAAAGCACATGGCACATACTAATACACTGGGTGCAGCTATGAAATGTGCTAGCTTCAGCTCATCTCAGCTCTTGTTTGAAACATAGAATACCAACTAAAAAATTATATATAATAAATTAAGATATTAATCTTTTATCTAGCATTGCATTTACATCAATATAATCAGGAGATCTTATGCCATGTGCATTTAGATTTAGAAAAATATAGGCACTCAGACTAGTGTTAGAGCCATAGCCAGAGTCAGTTTTACTTATTTTATTCATGTAATTATGGAGAGTTGTGTCTTAATCCTATGCATTATATTATTATACTGCATTCTTCCCTCCATTTTTGTGCCAAATTGTTATGTATTTCTATTTATTTTGAATAATATGCCAGTTTTGCCCTACGCATATCGGCAAACTCAATGGCCGTACGCCGTAATCAATGCATTGTCAATGGCAGTGAGCAATCTCCATACAGAAAAAGTAAAATATTGATAAAACCACACCACCTAGATACAAACCGGTTGGAACACATATAGAAAACATGTTTAACAAAAAGATTATATTAAAATAATAAGGTTAGGGTTTTGGATTTCTATTAATTTGGAATAAAACTGACGTTTTCACTGCACGTATTGGTAAACCCAATGACCGTACGCCTTTGCTTTGCTCCCAACGCCGTTTTCAGCGCATGCGCAGTCGGAACCGTGATGTAGTCTATTCAGAGGTTTCAGTTTAGGTGTGCAGTGTGAGAACCTGCTGTACACATCCCACGTACACTGGTAGAACCTTCTCCATCCTGACAAGCAACCATGCAGTGTGACAACTTGTTGCAGTAGACAGGCCACCAGGGGTCACCACCAGTCCGGCGTACCCCCAACACTGCGCCAGCCATTGGGAGCATGTCGTAGTGAGGAGGATGAGGAGGGGGGGGGGGGCGGGGGGGCAACCTGTTCATGTAATTCAGTTAGTACAGCGATTGTCGCCAGAGCCCCATCCACTGCGCTAAGCGCCCCCCTGCGGCCAGCAATGATTCATGTGGCGATCAGCGCTCCATAGATCACGTGGTATACGAGACGACGCTCAGAGGACGGTCAGACAAGCCAATGGCCGCGTCCTCCACGGCGGCCCGGGTTTGAATTCCGCGTCTACCCGCGAGCTGTTGGATCAAGGTATCACTAATTTGCAGTGTGATGTGTTTTAAATTAAAAGGTGGTTGGTTGGTTGTTGGGGTTTTACGTCCTGGCAACATCTAAGGTCAAATCAGGACGTGGTAAATTAAAATAAATTCGCCGTGTTTGGTAATTATGAGTATACGCATCTAAACCATCGGCTGTTTTGCAATGAGTACAATTATGCATGTCGATTATTGCATAGAATGGTATATATAATTACATATATAATATTCCCATTGATGAGGATAATATATTTAATACATGAAACAGATGATCTATATTTATTTGCCCAATGTTATCTTCATAAATCCCTATATCATATATATACCTATGTTTTAAAGAGACGATGCGGGATGGCCGAATGAGTTGAGCATCCGTCTCCCATCTTGGTAGATCGTGGGGTTCGAATCCCTGGTTTCGAACCCTGGTCGAATCAAACCAATGACTTACAAATTGATACTTGTCACTTCCTAGCCCGGTGCTCAGCATTATTAGGATAGGGCAAGGACTGGTTGGCTCAGTGTCAGGATAATGTGACTGAATGGGATATCAGGTCATGGGGCTGGAGGCTGTATAAAGTTGAAATGAGTGAGTACTGTCCCAAGTATGTACCCGTCCTGATATGATCTTAGATGTTGACAGGGCATCAACCATATATCCATATATCGTATATATATTTTATATATTATATATGTTAAATATACACATGTTCATCGCCTATGCTCATATGTCTCGCCTCACTCATCCCACTCTCATATTTGACCGCGATCACCCCATGACTTTGCTCCATGCAGCCTCCGGCTCGCTCACATCATGTAATGCCCCCGAGGGCCGCCCGGAATAAATGCCATGTTATCCCAACATCATGCCTCCTCGTCCTGTGTACCGATGCTGCAATGATATATATATATTATATATATTATATATATTATATATATTATATATGTATTATATATATTATATACATAGTTATGCATATTTATACATTGTTATACGGATAGTGATAAACCCCTTCCCCCCCCCCCCCTGTCATGCGATGGGAGGTTGGTGACCAGTATGCACCTCCCCCCCCCCTCCTCCTCTGGGGGGGCTGCTTTCGCCACTCGGTCGGCAGCCATTTGTTTTCATATACATATTATACATATAAACATATATATACACATAATGCCCCCCTTACATATACATATATAAAAATAAGTAATAAACATGCTGGGAGCACAGCTCCACCTAGTGGGATATGTGCGCGCTGGGTGCCGGCGACCCCGGCGGTCCGCTTACAGGAATAGCCTGCAACTCGGTCAAGGCCCGCTGCCCGTTTTTGCCGCCAGACGCGCTATTTATATCCGGGTCCGATTAGACCGGCCCGACCGGCTTCTACCGCCTGTCCAGCCGCGGCTTAGACAATAGACGAGACAGGATGTAAAGGTGGAATTCCATCCTCTCCACATCGCCTCAGCTTGGCGCATCCGGAAACCCCATGGCCTAGTCAATGTATACCCTGCCAATAAATGCGTATAGTCTGACAATAAAGCCATGCTAGTTGTTAAGTCATGTTAAAGCACAATATAATTGCGCAATAAAGGATCCCTATACTCTGTTTAAAACTGCATAGTTCGGTGAAGCTTCAAATTTTCAAAACCAAAGCAATTATCTAGACTTGATTCTACATATTTAACTTAGATACTGATCCACTTATTATATATTAAGCATTTGTTGCCATATAGAAGGGAAGGCTGAGCGAATTTAATAGAACCTGTTACTTCAGAACGATATGGTGTCAGAGTTTTAGCGTGCTTGGCACAGCTAATGCTACATGGTTGCACTTCAAATATCTCAAAAGTTAGCCATTTAAAATATAAGTTAGTTCAAAGTAATGTAAGGTAGATAATAACACTCAAATCAATATATTTATCTAAAAGAAAAAGACAGAAACTCAAGACCAGCTGACTATTCTAGGTCCAGTCACTATGTTGTGGGGAATAAAGATTCTTCTTTCCTGCACTTCTACCTGTCTGTCTTTATTTTTTAGCTGAATTGCTCATGTTGCGGATTACATGGACAATGCAGGCATACCTCTATGACTGTTATACCTACTGTCCAGTGTATAGATAGGCTGATATCACTAATATAGGGTGATCACTGCATGCGAAAGACCAGTGTGTAGAGCGCCGCTTCCTGTGCGGGAGGTTGTGAGTTCGATCCCGGGACGAGTTGAAAAGATACTCCCGGAGGTAATGAAAATGGGAAATAAGGCACCTAGAACATAATTCAAACCGATACTTCTTATCAATTTGTGGATGCGGTCCTAACCATTAGACTATCTAGGCTCCCTAATGCAATCACGCCACCCATGCCTACCTGTGTATGTGGCACCTTGCCTGAGAGGTCAGTGCACACTATTAGAATATTTCAATATTTACCTGTCGCAACCGTGGCAGGTGTTTGGCATTCCTATTTTAAAGCAAGGACTGCTTACTCCAGCTTCAAGATAATGTGACTGAGTCGGATATTTGGGTCACCACAGTCGCATCGTAGTACCCCAGTGGGATAGCACTATGAAGTCACAGTAGGTTTGGACTGTCACAAGTCGGTACTCGTCCCGATATGAGGTCAAATGTTGCTGCGTCGTTCAACCCAAACAAGCCACACAAGGTTGATATCACCATATCAGTTATCACCAACATCAACTCGTAGTGGTTCAGATTTTCGAGGAGAATTGGAACTGGCGATAGTCCTTAATTGCTGACAAGTCTAGACTGTGCTGCTACCCGAGGGTACAGATAAACCAACGGTCGCCGCCGGTTCCCGTAAAATTGCACAATTCGATGGTTTTCAGTTTGTGCCATATTTCTTTTTAAGTAATCAGATTAAATTGGTGGTTATTTTATCCTTTGCTCTAGTTTGAATATCTTTCATTATAAATAACCTCACTCCAATCCCTACCACCAATTTATACCCCTGTAATTATAACCTTGCTATATTTGGAGGGAGATATTTTAAGTGATTCCCGTGCCCCCCACCTCTGACAATTTGGATTTCCACCGCTGTGTATAACTTACAGCTTCATCAAAGGCTGGTTGCTCTCATACCATGTCTATGTGGTGTGGGAGATTAAAAATCCCTTGGGTCGGTAAAAGTGTAGGCTCGGGCTTTCTATTGACAAACTGTCTAATGGTGAAAACAAGTCTATTCAGACTTATCCATGATGGGCAGTATAAATATTGTCCCTAGAGCAGGAATTGAACCCATTCCTCCTGCAATTCCGGAGCTAATGTTCTCACCATTACCCTAGATAGACAATCACTCTATCTATGCCCACCTATCAATGTAAATATAAGAGACAACATAGTGTAAATAAGGGTGAAAATAGCTTTAGTATGGAATAGGAAGTAGAATGCCTGCCTCAGAATCAAATGGCTACTTATATCAGCACAGCGTTGGTGAAATGGGAGAGAATGCAAAAAGACAAGATGGCAGCCATAGAATGCCATCGATTTCACTTTTAAATGTTATTAAGCTAGATGTTTTATTATATTTTTCAACTCAAAGGTAGCGGGTAAATATGAAGACATATACAAAGAATAAATGTTCCTTCTTAGATTGTGGATTTAGGCTCTCATTTCATTTCCCCACTTTTTCAGCAGCTTTTATATAGGGCTGGTATTCACCCATGTACTGCGAGTACAGGGTGAATCCTTTATCTACTATCAATGTACCTCTCTGTCTGAGAGGTCAGTGCAGGCTACTACACTCGTCCAATTGTAAGTCTTTTAAGTGGTTTACATCTATAAGTCATTTAATGCTTACAATTACATACACACATGTATAGGCAATGCACTTATATATGCAGGGTCTATTCAATAAAGATACAGCATGTAGCTTTACAGGGTCCTGGTCGTGGCACCAGTCTCGTGGGGGGATGAAAATGGGAAATAGTGCGCCTAGAGCAGGATTCGAACCCACACCTCCTGCCATTCCACGGCTAATGTGATAACCTCCCTGATACAACCACCCTATCCCGGTATCGAGGCTCTTTACCTGAAAGGTCAGTGCCGACTACTACATTATTAATGATAAGTACTTAACAAATGTGTCATTATCAAATCAAGCCAAGTATTTTGTTTGCGAATTTTGTTTAATTTCATCAGATCATGTAACAATAGCGACAATGACCTAGTTGCGCTCCTGACGGGGGACCTGGAGCTAATACTTAAGTGACACTGGAGTTATAAGTGCTCTGACAGCAATGCTCACGTGACAAACGAGGCGAGCTCTCCCTAATATCGCCCTCCCAGCCCACTCACCCTACACCGGAAGTAGCGCAGTTCCGCCCGCGTAGCAACGCCGGAAGTTGCGCCTGTGTAGTGAGCAGCAGGCTGGCTGGGATCTCATAAATTATGCATCTTGTATCAACGCTCTATGGGTGTGCACTGATGAGATCAAAGTGCCTTCCGTTTGTGTGTGTGGATTGGCAAGTTATATTGAAGCATAGCAGAGATGAAGCATTCTGGTTAAGTTATGTGTTAGCTTCCTTTCTGGATGTTGCATGCGGAATCAGGGTCACCCATTGTACCTGCCAAGTGAGTTGACCGCCTGCTTCTTAAGCATTGGTTCAGACCCCGGCCGAGTCAACCCAGTGACATATTATTGATAGTTGTCACTACCCTAGTCTGGCACTCAGCATTACTAGGATAGGGAAAGGAGCAGTGGAATGGGGAAATATCAATTACTGCAGTTGAAACTTCCGCTGCTTAATCAACGAATAGAATATGCGTATTTGGTTAAGATATAGTGAATACTCATATCAGGCAAATGTGGAAAATTCAGGTGGCCAGGTTTTTAATTGTCAATGTAACTCATGCTCGCCCCTCCCAATTTAATGTTCATAAAAGAGGGTTGAGGGAAGGTAAAGTTCGAGTGCACATTTTCCACTAGGTGGAGCTCTGTTGCTTCCTAGCCTGGTGATCGGCATTAATAGGATCAAAGACCCTATAATACTAAATTTTGCAGTGCCACCTTGTGGTGGGTTTGATCAGCCGGCTCCTGGTTGGTGTTTCACATGTAAACACATACAATTATATTATACATGAGATAGGTAAGTATGAATACACATCAATATGCAATTGCTATGAACAAATACACATCAGTAGCAGCAGCATCGCCATCATCACACATCTTTCACATTCATATATACGTTTATACATATAATATAGCACCTGTTTAACCAAGAGAACAGCCAGCGCACCAAGTGGTGGGTTTGATCATTTTGATTACACAGTACAGGCTGAGTGAGCCGTGTCAGTATTATAGGGTCTTTGATAGGATAGGGCAAGGATTGGGTAGCTCAGTGTCACGATAATGTGACTGAGTGGGATATCGGGTCATGGTGCCAGTGGCCTGATTTCCTAGTAGGGTAGCATTATAAAGTCACCATGAATGTGCACTGTCACAAGTCGGTATCCATCCTGATACGACCTTAGATGTTACCAGGATGTAAAACTCCAAACTCCAATAACCAACAAACCAATTTCCCGTAATTTGAAACGAGGAGTCCTATGGGCTATGCTGATTTGTACAACAGAAATATTAGCTAAACCCATGAAGTCAATGCTGTGCATTCACAAAAATCGGGATCGAATATTATTGTGATTATCATTTACAAGAAATTATTTTGACGATAGCTATTATTGAGAGGATTTGTGGCCTAATTAAGGCTACCAGCTTCTGTGGGTGGATGGGTGGGTAGGTGGGTGGGTGGGGTGGAGGTCAAGGGGTATGGTCCTTAGGGTTAGTCTTAATTACTGGCTCTTAAGTGACACAACTTACTACAGTCATGTAGACCTTTGGATATAAATAGACATTGTATTGGTCATATCGCTTTGGCAATATGGGTAATTCGGGATCTAGACGGGACAGATACCACCCCCCCCCCCGCCCCTTTTATTCATAGGTGGCCAGACCACATTAACTCCAGGTGGCAACACCAGCGCACGCGCCGGCAGCCACCACCTGTACCTGGTGACCCGTATCTGATGTCACTTCCACCCCTGCCTCCGCCCCATCGGCACTTCTCCTCCAGATGCTGGACCAGCACCACCTCCCCTTTTCTCACCGCCCCACTCAACCCTACTTCGAATTTCAAGGGTTGAGTCCCGGGTCATGCAGAGACTCGAACCCTACTTGATATGTTACCTGACTTTGATTGACCTGTACTCTTTATTCAGACTAATAAATTCCCATACTATGTAGTTCTGACTTGTGTCCTGAATTAAACTGTCTAATTAAGCACATTGAACATTTCATGCATCATCTGCTGAGATCAAATATAACCCTTTTTTCATATTTTAACAAACAATATATACTCATTCCCTGGCAGTCTTTTTAACAATTGTTTCAAGAACGTCCAGGCACAACCCACCCCCCTGTCTCCGCCCTTCCCCCACCACAATGTCAGTCTTCTAATCCATTCACCAGACATACAATCTAAAACACTAACCATGTCGAATTGTGATAACATTCACATCGTGATATATTCCTGGAACTATGTAACGCATATTCACCTCGTGTGTAACACTTTCACTATTAATGTGGAATTATAAATAGCTCATTATTATAACTGATAATTTCATTTATGTCTCAAACAATTTTACTGTTTGGCTCTAAGACCAATACTCTGGTGCTGACAAAAGATATTATTCAATGAATAAACCACATCTACTAAAAGAAACAAAAGAACATTGCGCCATAATTTCTCCTCTTAACATAGACTAGCAAAGCAACCCTCTGAACATCGTTAGTAGTACACTAATGACAATTTAGAAACTTGTTTATATCTATATTCACCTGTGCTACACAGAAACTGTGCCAAATGCGACAAAGACTGCTTTTATTTCCTAACCGCCGCTATTTCGTGCAGTTGTGCATTTCATAAAAGCTTCTTGCAAAGTGTTGAAGTGCTGCTGGCTTTTGCAAGTTACTAGCAGCACTCTCTCGGGGAGCAAATAGAGGTCTCACACCGGCAAGAACACGTCAAGACAGGCGCAAACTATTTGTCCCTGCAGTGGCTGGCTGGGAGATGTTAGGAGTTCTATTCATCACCACCCTTAATGGTGCCACTGATCCACTGCTAACAATATCATCTATGAGACATTTTAAATATGGGGATGTGAGTATGTGCGAATTTGTGAATATAAATAACAATGGTACTTTTTCATTCTGTGTGTATGTAGTTTATTATGTGAGTATAAATAACGAGAGTACTCATGTGTCTTGTTTTTATTCCATGTACATGTAATATATTATTATATATATTATGTGAGTATGTAATTCTATAAATTAGAAAAGTACTCATATATATTTGTCTATATGCATATAATATCTTATGTGAATATAAATAACTACGGTATTCACACAAATTGCTTTTATTCTATACGCAGATAATATGATATGTGGATATAAATAACAAACGTATTTATATATATTGATTTTATTCCATCTGCATATAATCTAGTATAATATGAATAATAAGGACACTCACATAGCTTCCTTTTATTCTAGGTCAGGTCCTCCATTGATGTACTGCCACCTGGTGTCAGTTGTGCTCTGTATCTGCCTATCTGCCTATATGTATGTATATATATATATATATATATATATATATATGAAGAATTCAGGCGCAAAACCATGTAAACGCCAATCCAAAAATGAAATTTAAATAACCGATGCTTACAGGAAAATAATTTTAAAGCACACTAATTCCACTTTTCATATGATCACATGTTTATGGATCAATGAACAAAAGAGTAGGAATTTGTTTTTTAAGTAACTTTCTGAAGTTTTTATTCCAATGTTTTTGGATTGGCATTTACGTGGTTTTGCACCTGAACTATTCATATATTGATATATATATTGATATATATATATATGTAGTAGTCTGTACATTAACCCCACTACCATGCGGTGGCAGCAGACACTATGCCACACACCTACACAGTTACACTGAACTGTGCTAGGTGGCGGCAGGCTAGCCACTGGGAAGACCCCCGACGGGGCTGCCCTCTACTGTTTGTGGCTAGCTCACCCCGCACCCACCTATAGAGGCGACGTGGGACCTGGCGAGTTAGGGGGCGGGTCAGTTGACTGTTGACGCCGCGGAGAGCAGAGAGGTTTTGTAATAAACCAGGTTGAAGCGTACTATACTGAATCTTGGCATTCTTCTGTGAGTGCGTGACGGTGTGGGGGAAGACCCTGGACCATTACATATATATTGATATATCTATATATATATTTTGTTATATATATGATCTGCATATATTTATATATGCATCTATACTTACGTATTGATGCAACCTGCAGCGACGGAAAAGCAACCAGAACCGCAATTAGACCTGCCGTAGATGGCGCCACCATGCATACTCAGTTTGTAAACTATATATGTAAACTGTACTCAAATTACAACTGCACGCCTGCTGCAACCTATCGTACGTCCAATCTTTTTTTTCCAGAATAGTTTACAAAGTAAACCAACAGGGCCCACAGTCACCTCTTCCGCTATTTATACTCGCATAATGTGACCTAATTCGCCGAATGTGAGTGACCCTGTTCTGACGGTTCCGCTTCATCTTTCTGTAGGTACATCAAGCTGTCAAGTCCCAAGCTGAACAACGTGGCCGTGATCGGGTGTATTCACGTCTATCTCTCCGTCATTCTCCTGGGATTCGATGATGCCACGCTCGATGTCACTTATTTTCCCGTCATGTGTACCGTGAGTATTGCGACTTTTAGTTCCCAGATCTGACACCAGGCGGGCTCTAACGACACTCAGTCTGCTAGTTTCTAAATGCATGAAGCGCTCGGTGGAACCTGCTTCAAAGCCCAAATGCCGTATACTACTCAGGCTGAAATCTATGGCAATCCACCGGTCCAGTATAATTACCGCTGGCGCCATCTGGCGGACAGATTCCACACTGCAGCCTCGGGTTTAGATGTCAGGGAAGCACGCTCGTTCTGTCTATGTGTGGTCCCGTGAGATATGCAGTCATTACATTTTTTTAATTGTTTTATTATAATTAATGTTTCTTTTGTTTTTGTCACAGTAAAGCTTGTTTTATTTCCCGACACCTCTAGAGCACATTGGTTTTTATCATTGGCTTTTGAACATCAAACATATGGTCATTCTGACATATTTCTTTTGAGGAAACTCGCTGCCGCCACCTAGGCTACTCTTTCCGATAAGCAACAAGGCATCTTTTATATGCACGTTCTCACAGACAGAACAATATAACACAGCCTTTGATGAACCAGTTGTGGACCACTGGTTCTCTTTTGTTTTTGTTTCATAAGGTTCAAACCATTGTCTATCATGAAAAAATAGAGGCGAGTGAGTTTGGGCTAAATAGCTTGGTATAGCATACCCACAGCACAACAGGACAGGGGTGAAGGGTGTTCAGAGCCACAGCACACAGGCAGGGTCAGCACGACAGCACAATAACAAACCAAAGGGAAAATATTTCTTTTTTTTTGTAAATTGAAAAAGAATTGTTGGAGTGCAATCGACACTTCCACCAACTCCTCTCACCGAGCCCTATCACCGATCCTTACCACTAACCCCTACCACCAACCCCTACCATCAATCCCTATCATCAACACATATCACCAACCCATACAACCAACCCCTATCAGCAACCCCTACCACCAACCACTAGCACCAACCCCTACCACCAACCCCTATCACCAACCCATACTACCAACCCCTACCACCAACCCGTACATCAACCCCTACCATCAACACATATCACCAAGCCATGCAACCAACCCCTATAACCAACCCCTACCACCAACCACTAGCACCAACCGCTACCACCAACCCCTATCACCAACCCCTATCACCAACCCTTACAACCAACCCCTATCACCAACCCCTACCACCAACCACTAGCACCAACCCCTACCACCAACCACTAGCACCAACCCATATTAGCAACCCATACCACCAACCTCTACCATCAACCCCTACCATCAACACATATCACCAACCCCTACCACCAACCCCTATCACCAACCCCTACCACCACCCACTAGCACCAATCCTACCACCAACCCCTATCACCAACCCATACTACCAACCCCTACCACCAACCTCTACCATCAACCCCTACCATCAACACATATCACCAACCCATACAACCAACCCCTATCACCAACCCCTACCACCAACCACTAGCACCAACCCCTACCACCAACCCCTATCAGCAACCCATACTACCAACCTCTACCACCAACCTCTACTACCAACCCCTACCACCAACCCCTATCACCAACCCCTACCACCAACCCCTACCAACAACCCTATCGCCAACCCCTATCACAAACCACTAGAACCAACCCCTATCATCAACCCCTATCACCAACCCCTACCACCAACCCCTATTGCCAACCCCTACCACCAACCACTAGCACCAACCCCTATCACCAACCCCTATCACCAACCCCTACCACCAACCCCTATCACCAACCCATACAACCAACCTCTACCACTGACCTCTATCACCAACCCCTACCACCAACCCCTATCACCAATACATACCACCAACCCCTACCAACAACCCTTCCCACCAACCTCTACCATCAACCCCCCACCAGCCCTTCACACCAACCCGTCTCACCAACCCCTCCCACCAACTCAACCTCTACCACCTAACCCCTACCACCAGCCCCTCCAACCAACCTCTACCACCAACCCCTACCACCTAACCCCTCTCAGCCTTTCTGATTGATGACCGCTGTGGGTTCAGAAGGGGAAGAGGCCTTAATTCGCTATGCCGCACTAGGGGTTTACATATCACTCGGGAGTCGTTGTCACTAACCTAGTAATGCGCCTAGCCGCCACTAGGGGTCGTGAAAACGATATTATGTCAAACCAATCACCGCAGTTCTGTCAGCTAATTGACGATCGTCTGCTAACAAAAAGCGAGTCGATATTCCGACGCACTTCTATAGCTTTCGGTGCAAGGCTGACTTTGGTAATTGTCGTTTGCTAATAACAAAATGTCGTCTGCTGTCAAGAGAATGGTAATTGCTACCGCCGGAAAAGTTATGTTTTTATTTGCTTAAGTTGGTAGTAACTGTGTGAATATTAAGTCCGGTGGTCCGGTGTGTACTTCGGAGTCACCATACTGATATCGCTGATCTCATCTTGATCGCCTGGTTACCGACAATATGTTCTTACTTTTACAGCATGGCTTTTACGACATTCTAACTTTAATATTACAGAGGCGTCATTTAGTTTCAACAGACGACATATCAGTATGAATTCGTCAACTAAGAAAACCCTCTGTATGTTTAAGTGTGAGATTTTAAGACCGCGATAAGTACTATGATGTATATATTGGTCAGGAACCAGCCTTCATTAATAAACCGTCCCTTACAAACATCTTCTTAAACCAGCGAAGCTTTGTAATCAACAACACCATCCTATGATATCCCACTCAATGGTATATATAGTCACGGATTTATATATATAGTAACAGCTCTCTAAATCGACTGGCCTTGGGACCGACTTTAAGCGGTCCATTTAGGGAGGTGGTCAGTTTAGGGAGTTAGAATATGGTTACAATGGTATTGTTGGGACCCAAATAAAGCTATCGATATAGGGGAGTGGTCGATCTGTGAAGGTGGTCGGTTAGAGAGGTTTTACTGTATATATGTAGATTCTTCGTAAATCATGAGAAATACCTCGTGAATCTAGGTCATATAACGCTTCCGGTGTCTTAGATGGATAGGATGATGCAAGGGTATTTTTCTGTGGAGACGCCTGGCAATTACCAACTACATTAGTAAGTGACTGTCTTCATAGAAAGATATTTAAATCTAGATTTATCTGAATTTAGAATCATCGGATTGATTGATTGCTGTTTAATGCTGTGTCAGCAACAAAGGCCATGTTCACAGCGAGAATTATTCAAATTGCATTATGTGATATTAGTGTAGTGGTCTGCACTGACCTCCGCATAGACAGGTAGGCGTGGGTAGTGTGTTGATATCAGGGAGCCTAGGTGGTGTAATGGTTAGCACACTGGCCCGGAATGCAAAGAGATGTGGGTTCGAGTCCCGCTCTAGGCACAATATTTCCCATTTTCATCACCCCCATGACACTGGTGCCATGACCAGGATCCTGTACAAGCTACGCGCTGTATAGTTGTTGAACCTACCCTGTGTATGTATGTGTTAGTGCATTGCCTGTATGTATGTAATTGTAAGCATTAAAAGGCTTACAATTCCAGGGGGACGAGTGTAGCGGTCTGCACTGACCTCTCAGGCAAGGAGCCACATATACAGGTAGGCGTGGGTAGTGTGTTGATATCAGGGAGCCTAGGTGGTGTAATGGTTAGCACACTGGCCCGGAATGCAAAGAGATGTGGGTTCGAGTCCCGCTCTAGGCACAATATTTCCCATTTTCATCACCCCCATGACATTATTATTCAGTCATTGCTCATAGAGAATGCAAAGTTGATTGATTGGTGGTTGCTTTACGCCGTGTCGACAGCATAGGCCATATTCACGGCGAGAAATGTTTGTTTTTTGTTCAAACCATCGCTTTTACATGTAAAAGCAGACAATCAATTATGTGCCAATAGACACTCATTAAATTAGAAAGCTCACAATCATATATTTGTGGTCAAGGGAAACAAATTCCCATAGAAAAAGAAAAGTTTTATTAATAATTGATAGAATCTATTTAGTAAACTATATGAGGTGGTACAGTCCAGCTGCCCTCAAAAAGGCTAAAATGTTTTCCTGTTTTACCTTAGTAAAAAGGTCATGCATACTGTCTGCAGTGTAGAACTGTTGGCGCAGGGCCAAAAAATCAATGCAACTTAGTCAAATGTGCAAAGAGCTTGAATCAATTTTGTATCAAAAGATGTAGGAAGTCTCATAATCATTACAAAAAATCAAATTCCTAAAAATCCAAGAAAATCAAATTCCTATCTAAAATTGAATGGTATTATTCATCCAAAATTGATTTTAAAATGTGGTTAATAAGCTATATGAGGTGGTAGTCCTGTAGGGGGTGATGAACATGGGAAATATTGCGGCCAGGGAAGGATTAGAACCCACACTTCTAGGCATTCTGGGACGAGTGTGCTAACCATGACACTACCTAGACTCCCTGATGCAATCACCCTAACTATGCCTCTCTGTCTTATGTGGCTCCTTGCCTGAGAGGTCAGTACAGACTTTTACAATATGAAACCATGAATTACTGTAAAGACAAACTAACCTTCACAGTATTTTTTTTCTCTCGATTTAAATTTAGCTTTGCCTAGGTTTAAATTGCACCTCAAATGTGTTGAGAGGAACTTGCAATGCAATCATGGATTCATTAAGCTGGAACTGGATGGAAGAGTCTGCCTTTGTATAAATGTGCCAAGTTAATTGGTATTTCTATGCTGGTGTCCTGTTGGTTTGAGCCGCCTCCTGAAGTGTTCTGGGTGCCAGCCAATACATTAGTTCTGAAGTCTGATCAACTACCTTAGTTGTTGCCGCTGCCGTCACATGGTGGGATGGTGGTGGTAGTGGAAATCCTCTATGCTGGCACTACACGAGCTGGTGGTGCCAAGTCGGTGTGGAGGAAACACGATGTGTACTGGGGGGGGGGGGGGGGCGCACTCACCAAAGCACAAGATTGATTGGACGTTTGATGTATTGGTGAGTTATGTCCTAGAAACATCTGATGTCATATCACGAGAGTTGCCGATCATGGCCGCCGTATTATTGCTGCCACAGTCGGATTACCGCAATCCGGGATATCCAACTCAGCCATCTTATCTCGCCTGAGTGGCATCTCGGTTTATGGAACCAGCGGCACGGTATTCTAATGTGGCAGCACTATAAAAAAATCCACCATGAATGTTCACTGCCACAAGCTTGGTGGCTATCCGGATTTATTACCTTAGATGTTGCTAGGATACCAAACCAAGTTCTCAGTGTTCCATTTGCAGGTCCCCGGGGAGTCACTTGGTTGCCTCCGAGACCTGCGCAATGCGGGTCGGATTTTTTTCGTGAAGATTTATACTGCCTATCATGGATAAGTCTGAATAGTCTTGTTTTCACCATTAGACAGTTGGTCGATACAAAGCCCAAGCCTACACTTTTACCGACCCAAGAGATCTTTTAACCTCCCAGACCACATAGACATGGGATGAGAGCAACTGGCCTTTGATGATCCTGTAAGTTATACACAGCGGTGGAAATCCAAATTGGCACAGGTGATGGCATGGACAATCGAACCACCAACATTCAGATTAGGAGTCGGGCCTAGAAAAATGTCAGACAATCTAACCACTCTGCCACAGACGACACCACATCAATGACGCCCACACGGGGCCTTGCGGGTCACGTGACGACCCGCTGATGAGGCTGTGTTTATTGTCAGGTTGTGTTTATTGTCGGCTGGGGAGTTGGGGGGGGGATGATTACCGGAGGAACCAAATATATGGGGCCGAGCATCTCAGCGTTGTATCAGCAGGGGCGGGGTCTGAATCTAGAACTGCCAGGTCAGCAAGTATGGGATGCACTGCTCTGAAAAGGTGAATGAATGTCCCCGTGAGGGCTTGTTTGTTGGGAGTTTTCTTTCGTATGTGTGCTTTATTTTGGGGTTGCACCTTGACGTGTCCTTTAATTGATTACGCAGGGGACATTTCAACTGCGGATAATTGGTCTTCCTCATCCCGCAGCTTCTTGCACTATCCTAGTAATTCACAACGGCAGAGGCAAAGCTGTATATACTGGCCACCGCCGCTTTTTTTAAGTCATAGGTTTGACTTTGTACGGAAATGGGGTGCTCAACTCATTCGGCCATCCTGTCCTGATATGACCTTAGATGTTGCTAGGACATAAACAAATATTCGGCCATTCCATCTGATTGATTGATTGATTAATTGATTGGTTAACGGGACCTATAACCAAGAAATTGATTTATTAATAATATTATATTCATTACGGGGGTTCTAATGACCAAGAAAGATCTGATACCAATTCAAAGTCGATACTGACCTGCCATAGTGCACACTCATGGTGACTTTATCGTGTTGTCCCACTGCGATACCGTAGAACCAGCACCATGCCATTTATAATCCATGCAATTACATTATCCTGGCATTGAATCAAACAAACAATACCTTATTCTTTTAGGATTTCTGATTGTCAGGCAAGGTCAATGTATCAATTGTGTAATGATTTAGGCATTACTGGCATTGGGCAGGGATGAACGAGGAAGCAGAGCTGGGAATGACATAACTTTATTCTCATGACAATCTCATCCAACGGCGGTCTCGGTTACAGTACTTCATGTTTGAGCATGCCCGCAGGCCAAGTCTGACATGAACATGAAGTTATGCGAGTGAATAATGTAATCGTAAAGAACGTATGTACAATGTTTTTTATGAACGTAACATTTCATCAGGTGAGGGAGGTAGATCACAATTTAGGAGCACAATATAGCAGAATAGATCACAATATAGCAACACAATATATCAACACAATATATGAGGGTAATGAGTGGAGTGAGTGAGAAGACTCATCAATGGTATAAATATTGATCATGTGGATCAGTGGGGTTTATTTAAGGTAATTGATCAGGTCCGCTTGATCTGATGGAGAGATGTATATTAAGATAGTGATGAGTGGCTAATAGGAGAAATTATCCTATTGATAGTTTTAGGATAATGACAGGGAGGTGCTTTTTGTATCATTACATGTTTTTTGTTTTTATTTGTCTCGTTGTGTTTGATTTATATCGAGACAAGGGTAGTGGGTGGGTTGCTTTGAGTGGAGGTGTGTAGCTGACGAGTGTCAGTGGAGGAGTGAGGAGGTGTGTGCGACATGGAGTCGGAGGGAGAGTGAGGGAGGGGGCCTGTGATTGGGTGGAGAGGATTAGGCCATCAGTGGCAGTGGTGGGCTGGTGATTGACAGGTGGGCATGGCTGCTTCACTGGCTCCCCCCTGCCCCCAGCAATGACAGCAAATGACCACCTCCGTGGTCATTTAACTCATTGACCCAGCATTGGATTGATGCGATGGGCTGCGGATCTCTACCCACTTGTCCATCCCGTCTGTTGTCTAGAATGTTATGTGCAGAGGTGCCCACTGGATGGGACATTGTTGAGTGACAGGCTTTTGGATGGCAGGTAACAGTATAACTGAATATAGCGCATCAGATGATTTGTAATGTAGGTAGGAGGGCCTGCTTCGCTGCCTTTGCCTGCTTCACCTGCTTCACGTGTTTCGCCAGCTTCGCTCTCTTTGCTATACAGCTAAATCTGGTTGAATTTGTATTACCTGGAACAGTAGAAGTTAAAAAGCCTTTATTTGTCAGTTGGTTGGTTGTTGGAGTTTTACGTCTGGGCAACAGCTAAGGTCACATAGGAACAGGTACCGACTTGTGACAGTGCGCACTCATGGTGAGTTTATAGTGCTGCCCCACTGGGAAATCAGGCTACCAGCACCATGACCTGATATCCCACTCAGTCACATTGTCCTGACACTGAGCCAAAGCGGTCCTTGTCATATCCTATTAATGCCGAGCGCCAGGCTAGGAAGTGACAAGTATCAAATTTATAAGTCATTGGTTTGACTCGACTGGGAATTGAACTTCCGACCTTCCGGAAGCCTTGCCCGCACTCTACCAATTTGGCCACCGCGCCCCGTCTTATTTGTCAGTTAACAGCCTCAATTCATTCTCTGTCGGGCCTCATTCAGGAATAGGGTCAAATAAGGTCAATATCTCCGGTTCTGTGTTTAGACAGACCTTAATTACACACTATATTGGGTGCTAGTTTGTAATTTATTGGACAAAAAGTAAATGTGCAAAGAATGTGCTACGGATAAAATCAGTAGGTACCCAATATGGAATATTGCAGCTTACAGATTCGATACCAACATGAGAAAAGGCAACTTCAACTGTTCACGAGTATCATGATCGTAAGCGATTCATTTAAAGTTTGTATATTTTGCAACTAACTAATCTCTGTGAAATATTTATAACCTAATCTACTGGAGGGAGCCTCTTGTGTCAGCATGTAGTAGTTAGGGGTCAACCGGCCCTAAAGACTTCCCTCGGCTAGTAGAATATTGATCGAGACCAGGGAAACCTCACAGGGTTTCATAGTGTTTCTTTATCAACTAGTGCTTAAGCAAGCATGGGAGCAATGGTCAATAATTAGAGAGGAAATTGGTTGCATGTTGGAGTTGTATGTCCTGGTGACATCTAATGGCATATCAGGATGGGTACCGACTTGTGACAGTGCGCACTCATGGTGACTTTATAGTACTGCCCTATTGGGAAATTAGGCCACCAGCACCATGACTCGATATCCCACTCAGTCACATTATCTTGACACTGAGGGATATCAGGTCATGATGCTGATGGCCTGGTCTCCAAGCGGGGCAGCACTATAAAGTCGCCATGAGCGTGCACTGTCACAAGTTGATACCCATCCTGATATGATCTTAGATGTTGCCAGGACGTAAAACTCCCAACAACGAAGCAAGCTACGGGAGAAGGTAGCTTTATGCAAATTTAATTTGAAACCCTCCACTCAAAAATGTTCAAATTTACTTTTAAGTGACAGTATTGGTGTGCGCTACTTTCCAAGTACACATGTATATAAGTATTCCCTAGCCTACGTCAGTGCGGGCAGTCATTAGGGTTTGATTGATTGATTGGTGGTTGCTTTACGCCGTGTCGGCAGCATAGGCCATATTCACGGCGAGAAATGTTTGTTTTTTGTTCAAACCATCGCTTTTACATGGTAAAAGCAGACAATCAATTATGTGCCAATAGACACTCATTAAATTAGAAAGCTCACAATCATATATTTGTGGTCAAGGGAAACAAATTCCCATAGAAAAAGAAAAGTTTTATAATAATTGATAGAATCTATTTAGTAAACTATATGAGGTGGTACAGTCCAGCTGCCCTCAAAAAGGCTGAAATGTTTTCCCGCTTTGCCTTAGTAAAAAGGTCATGCATACTGTCTGCAGTGTAGAACTGTTGGCGCAGGGCCAACAAATCAACGCAACTTAGTAAAATGTGTTTGAGTGTCAGCGGGGACTGACACCCAATACATTCAGGGGGAGGTTCCCCCTTGAGCAGAAAAGCATGTGTAACCCACGAGTGGCTTACACATGCTTTTCTTACGAGTGGCTTACACTTACTCATTAGGGATAAATGACACTAATAATATCCACAGACCTCTTACTAATTGACCGTAAAGACCGCCACACCATGGTTGGGCTGTAAATCACTCATAGCGAAAAAGTTGTTTCAATCTATATAATTTATGACTGGTCATATTTGATCATAATAATTTTGAGTAAGTGATTTAGTGTTGACCATCTTACATCACCCTTGAATTGGGGGTGTATGCGGTAAGTTTTAAGGGATGGGTAGAGTAGGTGCTTTAGATGTTTGTAAGAAATGAATTAAAGGGCAGGCTGATTTATATGGACGATGACCATTCCTATGACCAGACGGGATGGCCGAATGAGTTAGAGCGTCCGTCTCCCGTGCTGGTAGATCGTGGGGTCGTGGGTTCGAGTCCCGGTCGAGTCAAACCAATGACTTTAAAATTGATACTTGTCGCTTCCTAGCCAGGCGCTCGGCATTATTAGGATAGGGCAAGGACTGGTGTGCTCAGTGTCAGGATAATGTGACTGAGTGGGATACCAGGTCATGGTGCCGGCGGCCTGGTTTCCCAGTGGGACAGCACTATAAAGTCGCCATGAGTGCGCGCTGTCACAAGTCGGTACCCGTCCTGATATGACCTTAGATGTTGCTAGGACGTAAAACAACAACAAACAAACAAAACCATTCCTATATATTCCCAATTATCTAAAGGAAATTAGCAAGAGTAACTGTTATTCTACTTTTCTAGTTAACAGACACAAATTTCTTGACCAGTTCCCCATAATTCTAGGTATACATATGTAGTTAATATATATATATATATTTATATATATATATATATATATCCCGGAACCATGCAATGCCATGTAATACATAGTCACCACATGAATACCATTTGTTTTATCTAACTGCAAGTTTACTATTACAACTGACCATATATATTTTAGATATATATATTTAAAAAGAAGGGACAGAGAAAAGAAATTGGAGAAAATTCCTGAACCACGCGATGTCATATAATATATATTCACCACATGTGTATTACATAATACTTTTATTATCGAACTGCAATTGTAGGCATTTTACTATTGCAACTGATAGCTTCATTTATGTATCAATCAAGTTTACTGTATGGCTGCAAGACCAGTGCTTTGGCGCTGACAAAACACCATTATAAAAAGAATAAACTACATTTAGTATATATATACATGTTTATATATATATATCTATTTATATATATATAAATTTCAGTGGTACAGTGACTGAAGTTATGAGCAGATAGCGAGCAGTGGGAGGTGGCGCCACTGTCGGAGCTGAGGTTAAGTAGGTTGGTGCAGTACATGACCAGCCCCAGGCTCCATCACCCGATCACTTGGCAGGTGGAACTGCAGAGAGAGTAGGGAATTCTGGCTTATTATACTTGTATAATTCTTCTACAGAATATATATATATATATTACGCACTGGAACAAGGTCTATACTGGAAGTGCGTGGCCTGCTGGAGGAGTATAGGGACAATGGAGGACTGATGGAGCTCCTTAATTGACGTGCTTTACAGGCTGTGCAAACAGGCTCTTTGTATGCATTGCGCTAGTAGCCTGCAGGTGGTCACCTTAAAATACAGTAAGGGGGCTTGCCTTGATAATCCCCACGATTGATTTAAATTAATTGGCTGCCTTCTTTAAAATTCTGGTCACATGACTTAAACAATAGTTGGGTGTTGGAGTTTTACCTCCTGGCAACAGCTAAGGTCATATCAGGATGGGTACCGACTTGTGGCAGTGTGCACTCATGGCAACTTTTATAGTGCTGCCCCACTGGGAGACTAGGCTGCCAGCACCATGACCTGATATCCCACCCAATCACATTATCCTGACACTGAGCCAACCAGTCCTTGCCATATCCTGATAATGCCGAGTGCCAGGATAGAAAGTGACAAGTATCAATTTTTAAGTCATCGGTTTGACTCGACCAAGGTTCGAACCCATGCACTCGAATCCCATGATCTACCAAAGCGGGAGACGGACACTCAACTTATTTGGTTGTCCCGTCTGGTCGACTTAAACAAGGATTCTCCACATCAACATTGTAAATATGCAATATTGTGGTTTTACATTGTACAGCATTTTAGAATGACTCCCGCTAGTGAGGGCGCTCTATTAAATTGTACATGATCATTAATCATGGTCATTTTGGCCATTTCTTTTCTAAATTGTTGTTGTTGCTGTAAAGATAGTTTGTTCATTGAATACGTTCTGCTGTCAAAGGTGTGGCATTGGTCTCCGGCCACGTGACAATATAGCTATTTACAATATGGATATATGTAGTCTGATATTGCCATCAACAGCTAGTGCGAATCAGCTGAAATGACAATATTATCCATTTCAAGATGTACATATGATATAGTTTAAAAATGCACCTATGAGATATTTATTAATTGTATGCTTAGAATATATTAACATTAATCTAAAGTTGGGTACGATTGAGCTGTACAAATGACATGATCTGTTATCACTATCAGCATTTGTACATGTGTATTGTGATGTTTTGATCTGATTTATTGTATATTTGTATTTTTAAATGAATCTTAAATTCGGCACTAACTATGAATACCTATTTGCATTTAGGAGAAGGTAAATGAGCATGCACTGTAGAAAGGGCCTTATAGAGGATTTGCACCACTATCTTCCCATCTGATAGCGATGGCAAGAATTAATGTGTCGGGTAGCTAGCTGTTCACTATGCTGCATGATCCATAAACAAATACCCACCCCAATGGGCCCCCTCCCCTGCCACCACCCTTAACCATCATGAAAAAGCCATCAACACACTGAACAAGTGTAGTATGCATCTTTACTACACTAATGTGATTAGTAAACTATCAATCTGTTTAAACACATTGAAAATTACATAAGACAGACAAAATGTCTTGTCAACTATAAACTTAGCTTGTTTTATAAGAGAAAAAAATGTTACCCGTAACGATTGTTTGAGTTGCCCCGAGTAGACATATTCTACTCGGTGCTGCTCCCAATTTTTGCATGAACCGCAGTGACTGGTGCTGTACATTATACAGCAGGAGCCACTCCCTTAATTCTACATGATCGGTGCTGTGACTAATACAGCACTGACCAAACTTAGATTATTTAGAATGTCAATTCCAATAGTAAGATGGCTGGAAGACCAGTGCTCCGGCGCTGACAAATGTCATATTCAGATGAATAAATACTTTACCAAAAAAAAAATAGTGTTGTAAAGCCTTATTATAAAGCTTTCCATCACAACCTATCCTCATGATAGAAATTTGAGAACAAATATTGTGGGTAGCTCATCCCCTCGCATGCTCCGTGGACAAGGTCTACCCCCACCCCCACCCACCACATAAAAATGTGTCACGTTCGCCTATATCAGCTCAAGCCAATACCATCCAAGATGGCGGGATGTCGTGCATACAATGCATAAGCATATTCAGCGCTCTACGGAGCGACGCAACCAGCCATGGCTGCGACCCAACGAGCCACAGCTGTGACCCAACCAGCCACAGTTGAACTCGTTTGAACTTGTTTCCGCTACAAAGGTATTTGGGGTCAGCGATTGGTTAATAATATATCAAAACAAATGCTCGCGGCCATAGAATCTTTACTCAAAATTTAAAGAAATAAAGAACAATTTGGCATAAACATGGTGCACAAATGCAATATCATTACTTTATTATTACTTTATTCTACCGAAACGATGGTCATATAACAGATTGCAAATGGCGGCCCCCATAAGGGGCGGCCATTTGCAAGCGAAAAGAACAGCTCTGATTGGCTAAAATTATGGAAAGATCACATTATTATTTTAGTAGTTTCTTGTTCAGACATATTAACACATATATATGTTATCTTTTGCACAGATTAAAGTGTTTGAAGTATATTTTAAATTTATCAACATCAACTTATGTTTAAATCACACAATATCAGGACTTAAAGAATGGGAAACTCATCCTGCAAGGGTATGCTCAATATGACCCAGTGGTCAGCCGTTTTTGCTCCTTTCGTCACTGTGGACCCTTCTCATACAATGGCCGACAGCAAGCTCCGAGAATCAGATTATCTTCGACCCAGTCACTTCCGCCGTGACGGAGTTCCTTATTATCGCTCGGCCTCGTTCTCATCGGTCGGCCTGTGCGCATGTCCGATAAAAGCCCGCTGTCGTCGGGCGTCTCCTGTCACTTGAGCTCGGTGTGTCTCTCTCTTAGATCCCACTTGTCAAAAGCAGTCCATTCTTGAACATTGCCCGATAGAACCTTTGAAAGGCCGCCTATCGCCTGCTTTTTTTCGCGCCTTAAATTTATCGTAACGTTTTTCTGAGACTAAATGTCATCTGCTTTTATTAAGCGTCACAGCAGCAACGGAATATTTTGTAATTTAGTCCTTTTATTATACTTATGTAGTGGTCTGCACTGACCTCTCAGGCAAGTAACCACATAGACAGGTAGGCGTGGGGAGTGTGTTGATATCAGGGAGCCTAGGTGGTGTAATGGTTAGCACACTGGCCCGGAATGCAGAGAGATGTGGGTTCGAGTCCCGCTCTAGGCGCAGTATTTCCCATTTTCATCACCCCCATGACACTGGTTGCCGTGATCAGGATCCTGTACAAGCTTTGCGCTGTATGGTTGTTGAACCTACCCTGTGTATGTATGTGTTAGTGCATTGCCTGTATGTATGTAATTGTAAGCATTACAAGACTTACAATTCCAGGGGGACGAGTGTAGTGGTCTGCACTGACCTCTCAGGCAAGTAACCACATAGACAGGTAGGCGTGGGGAGTGTATTGATATCAGGGAGCCTAGGTGGTGTAATGGTTAGCACACTGGCCCGGAATGCAGAGAGATGTGGGTTCGAGTCCCGCTCTAGGCACAGTATTTCCCATTTTCATCACCCCCATGACACTTACTAAATGTCGGTAATTCTATTAATGAGTTGTATTAAGGACATTACATTGGACCATTGATAGTGTACAAAATCATTAAGTTAAAAATAATAAGCCTCCTTTTATTTTCGCCGCTCATGCGCATTAACGGCCATGTTTTGGGTATCAACACAATCACTGTCCTTAAGCTCTTTTATGCTGTAATCAATAAGATTCTCTAAGAACATTTGGAAATAACGCGGCGAGATTTTCCTGTAACTTATTCACTTTGTAACCAATGTTTGGCCATTTCACAGAGAATGAGCTTGATAGGTATCAAATAAACTTATTTGTTTTGTACATTATCAATGCGGAAATTTCTTTACGGCAAATAACTGCTGACACCAATTAATAATCACAAGTGGTGATGTTTTTGTTAAACAGTGTTGGTCAGGAACCCTGCCATGAATTGTTAATCTTTTGCAGAAAATAACTGGAGTTTTTTTCCCGAGAACATAAAGTATAGATTTGAAATTATTTTGCACTAGATATTTCCTCAGAAGAGAAGACGATGTACACTAAATTTAGTGAGGGGCAGGTGTACCTGTAGATTTTCTTTGGATTTTATTTTAGTGATCGTTAATTTATTCTGCTCATAACGCTTAAGTGATTGATTGATTGGTTGGTGGTTGCTTTACGCCGTGTCGGCAGAATAGGCCATATTCACGGCGAGAAATGTTTGTTTTTTGTTCAAACCATCGCTTTTACATGTAAAAGCAGACAATCAATTATGTGCCAATAGACATTCATTAAATTAGAAAGGTCACAATCATATATTTGTGGTCAATGGAAACAAATTCCCATAGAAAAATAAAAGTGTTATTAATAATTGATAGAATCTATTTAGTAAACTATATGAGGTGGTACAGTCCAGCTGCCCTCAAAAAGGCTAAAATGTTTTCCTGTTTTACCTTAGTAAAAAGGTCATGCATACTGTCTGCAGTGTAGAACTGTTGGCGCAGGGCCAAAAAATCAACGCAACTTAGTAAAATGTGTTTGAGTGTCAGCGGGGACTGACACCCAATACATTCAGGGGGAGGTTCCCCCTTGAGCAGAAAAGCATGTGTAAGCCAGAGTGGCCAATACGGCAGTGGCTAAGGACCACTTGGTCCCGCCGACCTCCCGCATGAGTCTGTGGTGGTTTTCCCACAGATGGTTCAATTTCTTTAAGTTTATTAATGTTTTCATCCCACTCATGTTGCCATTTGGATTTTATGTGGGTGGCTATTAGTGGTTTCAGATCAGAGTGAGGGATCAGACATGGTTCAAGATCACAGTTCAGGGCCTTCTTCGCAGCCCGATCAGCTCGTTCGTTTCCTTGTATGCCGGCATGGCCAGGCACCCAGCACAGGTGGATGTCATACCCATCCGTTGTCAGTTGGTTCATTTTATAAATGACCATTGCTAGAATAGGGTGATTCCTTTTCAGTCCAGCAACAGCCAGGAGGCAAGAGAACGAATCACTGTATATAACATAGTTAGTGTGGTTGGATACCTCAATACAGACCAACGCGAGAAGGAGTGCTCGGACTTCTGCAGTGAAAATCGAGCTCTAATCGGGCAAACGTACGCCAAATTTTTCCCGTCGGTAGACTGCCGCAGCAGCTACCCGGCTTTGGTCTTTCGAACCATCAGTGTATATGGAGAGGTGGTCTGCAAACTGGCCTTGAATCTCTGCATGCAGTCCTTGGTACTCGAGTGAATGTGTCCCAGACTTCCTCAGTTCCGTGAGTTGGAGGATAACCTATGGCTTTCTCAACGACCACGGGGGATGTTCTGGGACTTTGGCATCCTCCAACACGTCCAAATCCATGCCCAAGGCCTCCAGATGAGGTTTCATTCAGAGCCTCAGTGGCCGGATGTAATTCGGCCTGGCTTCATACCTGGATTTGTCATGTTGCTCGAATGGACAATTGTGTGCAGGATTCAATGCATTAGTTTTTATCTTGACTACATATTGCATGGCCAGTTTGATTCTCCTGTTGTTAAGTGATGGTTCATTGGCTTCGATGTAGAGGCTCTGAACTGGTGAAGTGCGGAAGGCCCCAAGGGCCAGGCGCAGTCCCTGGTCGTGGATCGTGTCTAGCAGCCCAATATATGATTTCCTTGCGGAACCGTATACTATGCTGCCATAATCCACTCGTGACCGAACCAAGGTTCTGTACACGGAGAGTAAAACATCTCTGTCCGCTCCCCAGTCTGAGCTGGACAGCACCTCAGAATATCTAGCGCTTTCAGGCATCTTGTTTTCAGGTACTTTATATGTGGCACAAAAGACAGTTTTGCATCGAGAATGAGGCCCAGAAATTTGATTTTCTCAACGACTTTAATGGGATCCCAATCCAGGGTCAGCTCCGGTTCCGCATGCATTCTACGCAGCAGGCAGAAGTGCATGCAGACTGTTTTGGTCTTGGAAAATTTGAAACCGTTCAGAACTGACCATCGATGGATCCCATTTATGCTTGGTTGTAGCTGTTGATGGTTAAGTGCATACACTTAATTTCCATTATGATATAATTTATGTAAACTTGGTTGTGGTGCAAAATTGGATATATATTTGGGGGGGGGGGGGAGGTTTTGTCGATATTTTGTACATAGTCAACATTTGTAATAGATAGTATCTATATGATTAGTGTTTAAATCTAGATACTATGTGAGTTTTTGTCACACCGTTGAAGGTTTGCGGTTGCGCATAATTTGTACGGGTTTCAGGTACTCCATTTTCTTTGTTGTAGATAAGCCTTACTGACACAAAATAATACTTTTTGTATTAAAGTTCCTTAAAACATTCGTTTTGTAGATGTGTATTTCATCTAAGAGTATTATGTATCAAGGGCGCATTCCATATACGCCTAATGCGTAATGCGAATGCAACAAAAAATCGAAAAGCCTTGAAACCTATGAGCTACATTCCATACCCGCGACGCCTTGAAACCTATGAGCTACATTCCATACACGCGTAATGCGTAATGCGAATGCGAATGCGTCAGAAATTCATTATCCCGATCGGTCCCTGTAGCGATCGGTGCGTAATGCGTTATGCGTCAAGCTGGATGTGAATAGAAACCTGAGTCAGAGGGGTGCTAATTGGAAACACATGGTGAGCTGGGCACCAGGGAGACATAGGGTTAGGGGAAAGCTAAAAATGCTACCATATGCACAGAAATATGAATACTTATCTATAATTTGGTTATAATAAAGGTAGGAACCCCCATGTGACATACAAAAAGTTACATAGATATACATGCAATATTTGGTCACATACAGAGCAGTATGGAGAATAATTGTTTATTTTTATTTTTTAAATATAGCCAGTCGTGCGCCACATAACGCATTACGCATTACGCGTATATGGAATGCTGGCATTCGCATAACGCGTAACGCATAACACATTACGCATTACGCGTATATGGAATGCGCCCTTTAGTATATTCAAATAGCATCTTTTTGATTTTGATTTTGTTTTAATAATAAAGTGGCAATTTTCAATTAGAGCTGACACCAAAGTGAGAGTTTTTGGATGGGGTAAAATTCACCAGACGGGATGGCCGAATAAGTTGAGCACCCGCTTCTCATAGTTGGGAACCCCATCCAGCCCGAGTCAAACCAATTACTCCAAAATTGATACTTATCGCTACCTAGCGTATGACAAGGAGCAGTGGAATGAGGAAGACCAATTGTCTGTGATTGAAATTTACCTTGCATAATCAACAAATGTAACACAAGGAGACTTACGCATTACTTGGGTTATGTGTTAATAGTCTTTATAGCTTTGTTGAACTCATCAGATTTGTATTTGTCTTTTTTTGTGTGTTATTTATGTGTGTTTTTTTTGTGTGTGAGGGAGCCAATTCTCCTTTATGTCAATCCTTGGTATGAAGGTGCAGCATTGAGTAATGCTGTATTTATATATATATATATATATATATATATATATATATATATATATATATACATATATTATATATATGTATATATGCACATATATCAATATATGTATATAAATGTGACCATATATATTATGTATATATAGTCATATATATGGGCATATATATGCATATATACATATGACCTTGCTCCAACAATGTTAAATGTAAATATCACGCAAGACCTCTTTACCAATGGAAAACACAAATAAATCAAATTTGGGAGTTGCTAAAAAAAACTGATCTCTATCACCTCCTGTAGTTTTAGCCGTTTTGTGAGTCAAATTTTCACCACAGTTTAACCATTTCCAAATTGCATCAGAGATAATTAATTTTGTTGCTGTCATTTGACCCAGATCTGACTATTTCGGAATGTCATGTATACATTTCAATGTAGGTATATAAATGTGATTAACAAGACTGACAGAATTGATGCCACCAGTTTTTCACCATGAATATTGCTCTCCCTGCCAACGTGGTGTTAAACTTATTTTCTGTACATTCAGTCTGAATATGATCGTAAATTTTGATTTATTTTTGTCCTGCCTCTGAAATAAAGTGGGATTGTCTTATTTTATGGGCATTCAGTCTGAATGTGATCGTGAATGTGTGCATGCTTTCAATCTTGAAATGGGTGTGTGCTTCTATTGGGTAGTTTGCTTCTATTGGTACACATACAGTATATATATATATAAATAAATCGACAATATATGATTTAGCTGTGTCAGTTGTGTACTTCAATCAATTATTACCCAATATGAGGCTTCAGGCTCGAGATGCTCTGAAATTAACAGATCTGCACTATATCCGGTTATATGTTATATTTAAAATACATGACATTTTGAACATTAAAATGAATTAAGATGGACTAATATTTGAAGATTAAAATCATGTATATTATTACCTAGATTGTCCAGAATGATGCTGTCGTCGGAGTATTGGAGGGAGTGTAATCGATCTCCTGCCGAGTTAAACCAAAGTATTATAACAGTGGTACTTGCCGCAACCTTGCTCGGCACTGGCATATGACTAGAATAGGGCAAGGACTGGGAAGACTCGGTATCAGGATTATGTGACTGAGTGGGGATATCAGGTTATAATTCCAGTGGCAACAAAATCTGAATGAAAGGAAGCACGATAAAGCAATGTCAACACGAGGCAGGACCCGCTGTGATATTAGTTATGATGCTACAGGAATGTAATACATACATTAAACCCCAAATCAAGCAAGAAGTCAAGGACGCCATTAACGGACGTGATAGCCAGATCGGAAGAGCACAGGCTTCCCGTGCGGAAGGTTGGGAGTTCGAATCCCAGCTGAGTCAAACCATTGACTTACAAAATTTATACTTCTCGCTACCTAGCCTTAAGATAGGGGGAGGACTGGTCAGCTTAGTATCAGGATAATGTGACTGACTGGTGTATCAGGTCATGGTGTCGGCAGCCTGGTCTCTTAGTGGGTCATCACTATAAAATCGCCATGAGTGCGCACTGTCATAAGTCTGTACCCGTCCTGATTTGACCTTAGATGTTGCTAGGACGTAAACCCCCAACAACGAACAAATCATGGACGAGTTATATAATTGAAGAAATTACTTTACAGATATGGATGGAATCACGCACGTGTCCTGGCTTCAGCTCAGGCAAGATCTCTATAAGATCATATCGAGCAACTCATAAGATCATATCGAATAACTGCTTCATATATCTCAGTTACGCCCTACGGGATATTTGACTGCTGCGTGAAAATAAATGTTGTGCTCGAAGAAGAAGAAATAGAAGAAGAAGAACGAGGCGAAGGAGAAGGAGGAGAAGAAGAAGAAAATAGACGCAAAAACATACAAAAATACAGTCATCTCAATTGAATAACTTTGCTAGCCGGTCGATATTACATACATGTCTACGGCCTATTCTGAGACAGGCCAGTCACATTGCAAGCCTGCAGGGTAAAGGGCCTCTCACACTACGACGTATAAGGCCCAGTCACACCTTACCGGACTGGGGAACCGGACACTGTCCGGTGAAATACGGCAATGTCCGGTACATGTCCGGTACCCATCCGGCGGTTTCCGGTGGTGTCCGGCAGTGTCCGGTACAAGTTTTGAACATGCACAAAACTTCTACCGGACACCGCCGGACGGACGTGTCCGGTTGGTGTCTGGTTTGTCCGATTCATCCGTTGGTGTCCAGTTGGTGTCCAGTTTGTACGTTTTGTCCGGTTCATGTCCGGTACCCATCCGTTACGTGTCCGGTTCTCGTCCGGTTCTTGTCCGGTACATGTACGGTACATCTACGGTACTTGTCCGGTGGCCCGGTGGCAATTGACCTAATTACGCTCCATTTCGGTACATTTCGATACACTTTGTCACCGGACAGCACCGGACTAGACAATTCTTTGTCCGGTTCATGTCCGTTGCTCAATCCGGTAAGGTGTGACAGGCGCTAAAGCTTTAGCATATGAGGACGTATGTGATTTTCAACCAACACGTCGGCGTACGTTGTCATATGTTATGTATCCATTGGGCATACATCGGGTACATTCCAGATACGTTGTTATATGTCATCTTACTTCGCCGTATGTCGAGGCTCCGAAAAAAATGTCCAACATGTGTCGATGTGCGGCTCATACATTCAATGTATGCTGCATGTATGTTCAGGATATGTCAGCATACATTGGGAGTATGTTAGGGATACATTGGTATACATTGCTGCACATTAGCCATATGTTCAGCTGGTGGGAATGTGCAGTCCGCATACAATCCACGTACAGTCCGCGTACTGCCAACGGATGCATTATGTACTCCTAACATACTACAAACGTATGCCTGCCGTATCTCCAGCGTATTTAATGTATATGCCATACTTCTAGCGATGGAGTAACATATGTAATGTTGGTCAGCATTCCGGGAGCATATGCGAGCGTTTTGCGAATGCTTTGCAAACATTTTGCAAACATTTTACGAGGCACATTAACGCTCTCCTATGCTAGCAATACGTCAGAGATACGTTCTGCATATGTTACAAACATTGTGTATGTGCCCATTTTCATCCCCGCCGCTGAAAAGTTAGATGAATGCCGACATACTGGCAAATTTTCTAATGTTGAGCACGCGCTGATGCCGTATGTCATAGTGTGACAGGGCCTTTAGGTTTTGGAGTTGGGGGGTGGAGGAGTTATTGTGGGAGGGAGGGACGCAGGAGGAGGTGGAGGAAGATAAGGTCTCGGGGTTGAGTCCGGTAGCTTGGTAAGTGGGAGTGATGAGTGTGGGGGTGGTGAGTGTGGTGGTGGGGGTGGGGGTGGTGGGTGGGGCTGGTGAGTCGGCGTGGGGCTGGTGAAAGTGGGGTTTACGCAGGTTGGATGCTGATGCCGCCAGGGGGCAGTCCGGAGATAGGCATTAGGGATGAGGAATGGGCAGTAGAAGGCTGGGTTGGTGGAAGAGGAGCAGGAGGAGAAGGAGGAGGAGGAGAAGGCCACTAGGTGAGATGTTGATACGGAGAGGATGAATTCCAGCGTAGAGCAATAGAAGGGATGCTTGTATGAATCGATTCTGAAGGGATGTACATTCTACAGGGGGAGGATGGGGAGGGAGTTGGGGTGGGGGCAAGTCTTCACCCACTGAGATTCTCAAGGAATTCTAAAAAATATATATACATATATTAGTAACAAAACAGTGTCAGGGATGAAAGATCTCCGCGATTTCGCGGATTTCTGCGATTTTTTTATGTTGATCGATTAACGTTTAGCAAAATGCTAATGAAACCAGGCTGTAGGACATCCCGTTCTTATATGACCTTAGATGTTGTTTGAACATTAAAACCTAAAGCAGAACGAGTTAGGTATGGGCGATAATATAGGCAAAACAAGGATAGTTTAAACATGGTTCCACGATTTTGTTGCGATTCCGTGACAGTGCTAAGTCTATGGAGAGAAATCCGCGTTTTCGCGGAAATTCGCTGACGATGTAATAATCTTGGCTTCATTTCCGCGTTCTTCATTAGAGACCACTTTCATCCCTGCAATGTAAAGTTTTAATCTTCACATTATTATGATGGACAGCTGATCTGCCGGACTGAAAAAGGATGACACACCAGCGTAGATGTGCTTCAAGTCAGAGGTCATTTCCGGTTTATTATCGGTGGTAGGTGAAGTGACCTACCACGCCATAGTGAGGCGGGGGGCACTCGCTAGGCTGGACTGGTCCATGGTTGGTTCTTGGAGTTTTACGTCTTGGCAACATCTAAGGTCATATCAGGATGGGTACCGACTTGTGACAGTGCACACTTATGGTGATGTTATAGTGCTGCCCCACTGCGAGACCATGCCACCAGCACCATGACCTGATATCCCACTCAGTCACATTATCCTGGTACTGAGCCAACCAGTCCTTGCTATATCCTAATAATACCAAGCACCTGGCTAGGAAGCAAAAAGTATAAATTTGTACGACATTGGTTTGATGCAACCTACTTTACCTCAATTCCGGCCTTCCGCTTCCTCCCTTTGCCAATCATTTTCTAGGAGTCAACTGGCCTCATGAACCTCACACATCATGGTCCCACACCTAGTGAGTCAGCCCTATAAAGCCACCGTGAGTGTCAGTTATTCCCTCCGATGTTGTGCGTGTAGAGAACATAAAGGATAACAAGACAATTCATGCATGCTTTAATTCATGAATTAAATAATTTTAAGAGAAGGTTCTATTGTCCTTCAATAAAGAATGTTGATGTTTGTTTAAGCTAATAATCTATTTACCGAATAATAATGCTATTTAAAAAAATACGCCAATTCATGCATGTTGAAATGTTTTAATTAAACAATCTAAGAGACAATTTTCTACAGTGTCTAAATAAATGAGATTAATGTTTGTTTAGACTAACAACATGTTTAGATAACACATCATGTGATACAAAAGGGTTATCACACTATCACGTTACCAATATCAGACACGCTGTGTTCTCGTCGTACACTAGTTTCCCGCATATGTTGGCATGTGATAAAGCACTGAATCGCCTGTATAAATTGAGTAGGATACCCAATACCATCTCCCCACTCTCTCGATCATCACACATGCGCATGCGCACACACGCGCATGTGCACGTACGCGCATGCGCACACAGTGACATGAGAAATCAATATGGCAGGGTCTGTAATGTATTACACGGAGAGGAGTATAGGCTGCTGATAAATTGTGATGTATATGATTATAAAAGTTGTAATCTCTGGCAAGAGGAATTAACTCCCCTTGCCTAAAAAGACTCTGGCAGTACAGGGAGTGTATGTCGGAAGGGCAGTGGTGCGTGCACAGACGGGTGGTGCCCCCCAACAGATCTGAGTGTGAGTAGGATGGAAGTTTTTAGGTTAACAGACAGGCTCCTCCAGTAGATGACTGAGGGAGCAGACAGGGCTGAGGAGCAGATGGAAGCTGCCGGCCTTATTTACTCATATAATTATTATACTCATATAAATGGCTTATACAGCATATATATCATCATCATGCTGTCGGTCGCGATGCGACAAAGACTGCTTTGTTGCGATGCGACAAAGACTGCTTTCATTACTTGACTGCCGCCCTCCATTTATGGTGCTTTGTGCGGTTGTACATTTCATGAAAGATGCCTGCAAAAGTGTTGAAGTGCTGCTGGCTTTTGCAAATTACCAGCGGCACTCTCTCTGGGAGCAAATAGAGGTTTCACACCGGCAAGAACATGTCCAGACAGGCGCAAAACTATTTGTCCCTGCAGTGGCTGGTCGGGGGATGTTGGGAGTGCCATACATCAACTGCCCTTAATGCTGCCACAGTGACATGGTTTTCTGTTTAGGGTTTGCTCCCTTAGCCTTCGGTTCTGTCAAGAACCTGTACCACAAGGCAGTGGTTTACAACTCGGCAGGGCAGGGGCGTCAAACTATATATATCTTTTGAAAGCAGTAAAGCAGTAAAGGGGTAAAACATAACAATTTATATTATATATATATATATGTATTGTATATATTATATACATTTATATATATATAAGTGTAAATATGTCCTTTCCCCACAAAAGGACCAGACGGGATGGCCGAATGAGTTGAACGTCGGTCTCCCATTTTGGTAGATCGTGGGATTCGAACCCACGAGTTCGAACTCTGGTCGAGTCATACCACTGACTTAAAAATTGATACTTGTCGCTTCCTAGCCAGGCACTCGGCATTATTAGGATAGGGCAAGGACTGGTTGGCCCAGTGTCAGGATAATGTGCCTGAGTGGGATATCGGGTTATGGTGCCAGTGGCATAGTCTCCCAGTGGGGCAGTATTATAAAGTCACCATGAGTGTGCACTGCCACAAGTCGGTACCCGTCCTGAAAAGAATGTGAGTTATTTCCATAGTTTTACATTTTGTTCAACCACTGCCCTTGTAAAGTATTCAACAAACTGGATCGGGGTTATTGTGCATTCAGACAAATGGACAAAGCAGAACTCTGGATGGAATTTGACCCTGTTATGTCCCACATTGGACTCGGGATTAGGTTCTGAGATATGTGGTTGTGCCGGGTGGGCGAACCCGGAAGCTACAAGGATGCTGGACAACTCTGGTGGTGACAGTGGTGGTTATGGTGACAGTGGTGGTTATGGTGACAGTGGTGGTGGTGACAGTGGTGGTCGTTACAGTGGTGGTGGTGACAGTGGTGGTGGTGACAGTGGCGTTGGTGACAGTAGTGATGGTGATATTGGTGGTGGTGGTGGTAGTGGTGACAGTGGTTGTGGTGACAGGTTTGTGACAGTGGTGGTGGTGATAGTGATGGTGACAGTAGTAGTGACGGTGGTGCTGACAGTGCTGGCGGTGGTGGTGACCGTGCTTCTGGTCCTGACAGTGTTGCTGGTGCTGACAGTGCTGCTGCTAGTGTTGACATTGCTGCTGGTGGTGACAGTGTTGCTGATGCTGACAGTGCTGCTGGTGGTGGTGACAGTGCCGGTGGTGGTGACAGTGCTGCTGGGGGTGGTGACAGTGCTGGTGGTGCTGACAGTGTTACTGCTACTGGTGGTGGTGACAGTACTGGTGGCGGTGACAGTGCTGCTGGTGGTGACAGTGCTACTGGTGCTGAGAGTGCTGCTGGTGGTGGTGACAGTGCTGCTGGTGGTGGTGACAGTGGTGGTGGTGGTGACAGTGCTGTTGGTGACGACAGTGTTGCTGGTGCTGAGAGTGCTGCTGGTGGTGGTGACAGTGCTGCTGGTGCTGAGAGTGCTGCTGGTGGTGGTGACAGTGCTGCTTGTGGTGAGAGTGCTGCTCGTGGTGGTGACAGTGCTGGTGGTGGTGACAGTGATGCTGGTGGTGACTGTGTTGCTGGTGCTGACAGTGCTGCTGGTGGTGACAGTGCTGCTTGTGCTGCTGGTGGTGGTGAGAGTGCTGCTGGTGGTGACAGTGCTGCTGGTGCTGAGAGTGCTGCTGTTGGTGGTGCCAATGCTGGTGGTGGTGGTGACAATACTGTAGCTGGTGACAGTGCTGCTAGTACTGACAGTACTGGTAGTGGTGGCCACAGTGCTGGTGCTGACAGTGCTGTTGGTGCTGACAGTACTGCTGGTGCTGACAGCGCTGCTGGTGGTGGTGACAGTGCTGCTGGTGCTGACAGTGCTGCTGGTGCTGACAGTTCTGCTGGTGCTGACAGTGTTGCTGGTTCTGACAGTAGCTGGCTGAGGTCTCCATAGAACCAGAGAGCGTGTATATAAACAGATGAGAGGGACAACTCCCGCGAAAAATGGTAACACCGGCTACAGTGGCGTTCCTGGCGGTTAGTGTTGAACAAGCCTTGAGTTTGCCAGTACGCTCAGTGCAAAACATTTGTTTTTATTCAAAATTAATAGAAATCCAGAACCCAACCTTATAAATTCAATATAATCTTGGTGGTAAACATGTTTTCTATATGTGTACTAAGCGGCTTGTTTCTATTTGGTGTAGTTTTAGAGATATTTCACTTTTTCTGTAGGAAGATTGCACACGACCATTGACAATGCCTTGAGTTTGCCGTACGCGTAGTGAAAAACGTCAGTTTTATTCCAAATTAATAGAAATCCAGAACCCTAACCATATCAATTTAATATAATCTTGTTGGTAAACATGTTTTCTATGTGTATTCCAATCAGTTTGTTTCTAGGTGGTGTAGTTTTAGAGATATTTCACTTTTTCTGGATGAAGATTGCACACGACCATTGACAATGCCTTGAGTTTGACAGCTGTGTCATACACTGTTCAACAACCACCACTTGGAGCGCCACAGTCAGCAGATGTTACATGCTCTAGTATGGGAGTTGTCCCTCTCATCTGTTTATATTCACGCTCTCTGATAGAACCGACCTATGTTGGTTTGCGTTTACTTGACCCTGAGCCACGTTCAGTAATGGGTTTGACAGGCTAATGCACCTGTCACACCTTACCGGACAGTACCGGGCACCACCGGACAAAGAATTGTCTAGTCCGGTGCTCTCCAGTACAAAAAATGTATCGAAATGTATCGAAATCGAGTGTAATTGGGTCAATTGCCACTGGACAACCGGATAAGTACCATACGTGTACCGTACATGTACCGGACGAGAACCGGACGAGAACCAGATGAGAACCGGACACGTAATGGATGGGTACCGGACATGTACCGGACATGTACCGGACATGTACCGGACAAAACGGACAAACCGGACACCAACGGATGGGTACCTGACATGTACGGATGGGTACCGGATGGGTACCGGATGGGTACCGGATGGGTACCGGATGGGTATCGGATGGGTATCGGATGGGTACCGGACAAGTACCGGACCAACCGGACACCAACCGGTACCCATCCGGCGGTGTCCGGTAGTGTCCGGTACAAGTTTTGAACATGCACAAAACTTCTACCAGACACCTCAGTCCGGTGGTGTCCGGTAGAAGTTTTGTGCATGTTCAAAACTTGTACCGGACACCACCGGACACAGCCGGATGGGTACCGGACATGTACCGGACATCGCCGTACAGTACCGGACAGTGTCCGGTTCTCGTCCGGTTCCCCAGTCCGGTCAGGTGTGACTGGGCCTTAAGCGAATGGCCAGCCCAATAAGGTCCCTTGCAACTAACACTTCGTCGACCAATGGCAGCGAAATATAATTATATTAAACCCACATTTAGAATAGCCATAGCTTTGAGATTGCATCCTGAATTAAGTGTCTTACTACGACGGAAGCAAGATCATTCTATGAAAAAATAGTGTATAGAATATAATTGTGTATTCTTACAGGGGAGATTATTGAATATTTGTTAGAACGTAAAATAATTACATTCACATATGTATCCAACGCACACCCCTATTCCTTCAGCTCCTTCACCCTCATGGCGACGTTATAGTGCTGCTCCACTGGGATACCAGACTGCCAAACACCCTGACGCAATTTCCCACTCGGTCACATTATCCTGATATTGAGCTTACCAGACCTTGTCATATCCTAGTAATGCCCTGATCCAGGCTAGGTAACGAAAAGTATCAAGTTGACAGTCATCGGTTTGACTCCAGACCTTCCGCAAGGGAAGCCTGCGCTCTACCGATTCGGCCACTGCATCCGGTTACTTACAGTGATTTGCTAATTCTGTATTCTATTGCGTCACACCCAGTGTTGATTTTAATTAACTACCTTCAGATTAAACTGCATGATTAATTGTTCTCGTGAGCTGAGAGGAATACTTCGATCTAGTACCAGCAGTAAGGTGCGTAATGATGCGGTGTGATTAGATCCATGATTCAGGCGCCCTCTAAGATCAGAGGATCATAAATGAACCATCTCCCCAAAGCACCCTCCAGTTAATTGATGCTTAAATCACTTAGAAACCAATCTCCTTGCCTACAAAGGGAACTTCGTGCCTTGCAAGTATTACCTTATTTCTTAGATCGTCCCTTGAACCATTCGGATTCATAATTACTCAGGTTAGTCAACTATGCGATAATATTCTTGCAAATTGACTGGTTTCTGCAGATGAAGAGTGATAGAAGGTACGAGTGGGAAGTATAGTATTTTATTTCAATAATCTAAATATATACTGTGTAATTGGAAAGTATTTTCATGGATTTAAAAAAGAAATTAGTGTACATTTGTTGGATATTGATATCAGACATATCTGTAGGTATAGTGTAGATCGTGGGATATAAATTTATTGAGTATTGACATCAGAACCATCTATATGTTTTTTTGTAGATGGGGGTTATACATTTATTGAATATTTACATCAGAACTTTATATAAGTTTGATGTAGATGATGGTTTATAAGGTTATTGAATATTTATATCAGAACCATCTATTGGGTTGTTGTAGATGGGGGTTGTAAATCTATTGAATATTGATATCAGAACCATCCAAGTGTACGTTATAGATGGGAGCTTTACATTTAGCAAATATTGACATCAAAAACATTTAAAAATATAGTCTAAATCGGCGTTACACTGAGATCAAAAACATGTATATGTAGTTTAGATGGGGGGGTTATCAGTTTAGCAAATATTGACTTGAAAAACATGTATATGTATAGTCTAGATGCGGGGTTTACATTTTAGCGAATATTAACATCAAAAACATTTATAAGTATAGTCTAGCTGGGGTTATACACATAACGAATATTGACATAAAAAACATTTATAGGTATAGTCTAGATGGGGGTTTTACATCTAGCGAATAGTAACATAAAAAACATGTATATGTATAGTCTAGATGGGGGGTTTACATTTAGTGAATATTGACATAAAAAACATTTATAAGTTACTTGTTAATGGGCTACATGGGGATTATACACTTAATGAATATTGACATCAAAAACATGTATAAGTATAGTCTAGATGGGGGTTACACACGTAACGAATATTGGCATCAAACACATTTATAAGTTACTTGTTAATGGTCTACATGGGGATTATACGCTTAGCGAATATTGACATCAAAAACATTTATAAGTATAATCTAGATGGGAGTTACACACTTAACGAATATTGGCATCAAAAACATTTATAAGTTACTTGTTAATGGTCTACATGGGGATTATACACTTAATGAATATTGACATCAAAAACATGTATAAGTATAGTCTAGATGGGGGTTATACACTTAACAAATATTGACATAAAAAACATTTATAAGTTACTTTTACATTTACATTTATAAGATACACTTTACAGTTACATTTTTAAGATACGCTTAGCGAATATTGACATCAAAAACATTTATAAGTATAATCTAGATGGGGGTTACACACTTAACGAATATTGGCATCAAAAACATTTATAAGTTACTTGTTAATGGTCTACATGGGGATTATACACTTAGTGAATATTGACATCAAAAACATATAAGTATAGTTTAGATGGGGGTTACACACTTAACGAATATTGACATCGAAAACATTTAAGTATAGTTTAGATGGGGTTTTACATTTAGCAAATATTGACATTAAGAACATCTATGAGTACAGTCTAGACGGAGGTTATACATTTAGTGAATATTGACATCAGAAACACATGTGTATTGTGTAGATGGGAGTTTTACACTTCATGAACATTTACATCAGAAGCAGCTCTAAGGATGATGTAGATGGTGATTATAACTTTATTGAATATTGATATCAGAAACAGATATGTGCATAGCGTAGATGGTGTGTTATGTGTACAGTGGATTCAATGTATGCAGGTATTGCAGGTATTGCAATACCTCAGGGAGTTTGATGCCCCTGTCCTGCAGAGTTGTAAACCACTACCTTGTGGTACAGGTTCTTGACAGAACCGAAGGCTAAGGAAGCAAACCCTAAACAGAAAACCATGTCACTTTGGCAGCATTAAGGGTGGTTGATGTACGGAACTCCCAACATCTCCCGACCAGCCACTGCAGGGGCAAATAGTTTTGCGCCTGTCTGGACATGTTCTTGCCGGTGTGAAACCTCTATTTGCTCCCTGAGAGAGTGCCGCTGGTAACTTACAAAAGCCAGCAGCACTTAAACACTTTTGCAGGCAGCTTTCATGAAATGTACTATCAAGAGAAACCTGAAGCTGAGAGACATTAAGACCGACTCATGGACATCACTCTCTCAGCAGAGAGCTAAATGGAGAGCGGTAGTCAAGTAATGAAAGCAGTCTTTGTCGCATCGCGACTGACAGCATGATGATGATGGATTCAACCTCTGTTCACAGCTGGCTGTGCTACATGTCTACATAAGGTGTCCGATGTTTATGGGAGGAACTATTCTTGATCCTGGTTAATTACCCCCAGTAGATACCCTGTTACTACATGCTAAGGTATGCTCCCACTCAAAGATCACCAAAGCCCGCTGCATTTAACCAATGGCTGTGTAGTATTTGGGTCATGTGATAACACACACACTGATGGAATGGGTGCACTTGCTCAATTAATATCGGATCAATTTGATTTTTTTAGGATATCAAATTGTCTTCCACTTCAGCTCGGTTTTGAATTCAATTTTAATTTTTAATACATAGCTATGGATTTGGTTAACTATTAGTTTGCAATTGTACCCTAGTGAATTGAGAGCCCCCTTGTCCTCACAAGGCTCTAACCTTCTATCTCGTCATTCATCTGATTAACCCTCACCTCCATGTTCTCATAGCAAGTCCTTAATCTTCATTCCCCATGTTATCTTTCATTCTGATTAACCCTCATTTGAATATTCAGCATATAGCAAGTTTTTAACCCATATTACTATGTCGTCATTCCATCTGATTAACCCTTACTTTCATGTTCTCATAGCAAGTCTTTAAACCTCATTCCTATGTTGTCATTCCATCTGATTAACCCTTACTTTCATGTTCTTATAGCAAGTATTTAACCCTCATTCCTATGTTGTCATCCCATCTGATTAACCCTTATTTTCATGTTCTCATAGCAAGTCATTAAACCTCATTCCTATGCCGTCATTCCATCTGATTAACCCTTATTTTCATGTTCTCATAGCAAGTCTTTAAACCTCATTCCTATGCCGTCATTCCATCTGATTAACCCTTATTTTCAGGTTCTCATAGCAAGTCTTTAACCCTCATTCCTATGTTATCATTCCATCTGATTAACCCTTACTTTCGTGTTCTTATAGCAAGCCTTTAACCCTCATTCCTATGTTGTCATCCCATCTGATTAACCCTTACTTTCATGTTCTTATAGCAAGTCTTTAACCCTCATTCCTATGTTGTCATTCCATCTGATTAACCCTTACTTTCATGTTCTTTTACTTAGTTATAGCGAGTTTTTAATCCTCATTCCTATGCCGTCATCGCGTCTTATTAACTCTCTCTATCATGTTCTGATAGCTAGTCTTAAACCAATATGCTCATCAAATTCCATTCTTAGGTGGAAAACCATTCATTGTATATATATATGATATACCGCCATTCACATGTGCCCTGCTTTATGGTCAGTTATACCACTATATGACCCATGTGTACCTCTAGCTGAACCACTGTACATATCCATATTCCCTTATCTGAAATTCTGAAATCCGAAAAGTTCTCAAGACCGAAGGTTTTTTAATGTGCAGTATAACACATAAACTGTAATATTATTTATAGGCTTTATTAATCCAACTTAGACTGAATATTCATATATTTCTCTGAAGAAATATTAATGCGTTTGAGTATGGTTTATTTCTAACTGTATATGCTTATGTTACACCAATTGTCATACTAAATTATATCTGGCCTATAATTATCCCATTATTTCATTTATAAACTTCCGAATATATGTAGTCTTTATTTATCGCACTTGCCGTGAATATCCATATGTTTTAACTGCAGTATTAATGGTGAATAAATACCTATATTCTGAAATCCGGAAAATGATGAATTCCGAAATACAACTATCTCCAAGGAGTTTGGATAAAGGAATATGGTCCTGGATGTAACCCCTCGTTGGTGGCCATGTTCCAACCCATGCGCACCTTGGTGGTCAGTTGTTCCAACCCATGTCATGTTTTACACTTACATGTGCGGGCTTTATTAATGGCGGCCAGTTGTTCCAACCCGTGCTCACACTTCGTTTCTTACACTTACAGGTGTGGACCTTATTAATGGTGGCCGCTTGTTCCAACCCGTGTTCACGCTTCATGTCTTACACTTACAGGTGTGGGCCTTGTTAATGGTGGCTGGTTATTCCAACCCATGTTCACGCTTCATGTCTTACACTTACAGGTGCGGGCCTTGTTAATGGCGGCTGGTTATTCCAACCCGTGCTCACGCTTCGTGTCTTACACTTACAGGTGCGGGCCTTGTTAATGGCGGCTGGCTGTTCCAACCCATGTTCACACTTTTTGTCTTACACTTACAGATGCGGGCCTTGTTAATGGTGGCTGGTTGTTCCAACCCGTGCTCACACTTTGTGTCTTACATTTACAGGTGCGGACCTTATTAATGGTGGCCGGTTGTTCCAACCCGTGTTCATGCTTCGTGTCTTACACTTACAGGTGCGGGCCTTGTCAATGGCGGCCGGTTGTTCCAACCCGGGCTCACGCTTCGTGTCTTACACTTACAGGTACGGGCCTTGTTAATGGTGGCCAGTTGTTCCAACCCGTGCTCATGCTTCGTGTCTTACACTTACAGGTGCGGGCCTTGTTAATGGTGGCTGGTTATTCCAACCCGTGCTCATGCTTCGTGTCTTACACTTACAAGTGCGGGCCTTGTTAATGGTGGCTGGTTGTTCCAACCCGTGCTCACGCTTTGTGTCTTACACTTACATGTGCGGGCCTTGTTAATGGCGGCTGGTTGTTCCAACCCATGTTCATGTTTTGTGTCTTACACTTACAGGTGCGGGCCTTGTTAATGGCGGCCGGCTTCTCTCTTGCCTTTGGAGCCATGTTCACCAAGACGTACAGAGTTCACCAGATCTTTACCCGCGCACACTCAGGCCTCGTCAAGAGCAAGGTAGGTTGGTTGCTTGTTGGAGTTTTACGTCCTGGCAATATCTAAGGTCATATCAGGACGGGGGCAAGTTACGTACAGAGTGCCAAGCTAGGCAGCGACAAGTAGCAATTTTGTAAGTAATTGATTGGTTTGACTCGACCGGGAATCGAACTCCCGACCTTCCGCACTGGAAGCCTGCGTTCTACCGATTCGACCACTGCGTCCGGTACCCGTCCTTATATGAACTTCCATTTTGCCAAGACGTAAAACACAAACAAACACCCCAATATAATGTGTACAATAAAAATGTTGATATTGTAGTAGCCCCGGATTGGTAAAGAGTGTGGGACAGAAACCAGCCTAATTTGACCAACATTTTTATCAGTTTTAGAAAGCGTATGGTGGGTCTTACCTCCCCCCTCCTACCAACCCAATGTCCGGCTTGTACGCTTGTGAAAATATTGATAATTGTGAATGATCCCTGGCTTAGGTGGGGTTTGTCGTAGGTTGTGTGCAGTCATAGTCACACTGAGGTGTTCTATACTACTGCATTCTGGGTAGGGAAATATGGTGTTTATTGGATGCACTTAGCGTTGAAAATTTAACCACTTCTGTTCACTAGAAGATGATGTTGGTTGGTTGTTGGAGTTTTATGTCCTCGCAACATCTATGGTCATATCACGACGGGTACCTACTTCTTACAGTGCGCACTCACTGGCCACTGGGAAATCAGGCCACCGGCACCATGACAGTCTACTCATGACCCGAGATATCCCAATCAGTCACATTATCGTGACACTGAGGTAACCAGTCCTTGCCCTATCCTATTAATGCCCAGCGCCAGGCTAGGAAACGACAAGTGTAGGTATGGATGGGCAGATCAATATGTAGCAGTCATTGTGTACAGATATGGATGGAAAGATCAATATGTAGCAGTCATTGTGTACAGGTATGGAGGGGCGGACCAGTTTCCACCCTCGACCGAGAACCGAACTCCTGACCTACCGCAATCGAGGATCGCGCTCTACGGATTCAGCCACCTGCCATGTACTAGAATATGATAGGCCAATAGCAAAACTCTAAGGTTTATATAGGACTGGTGCCGGCGTGATATCACATTTATCAGATCTCAGAGAGGATTTCAGATATTGAAATGGACCGCGCCACATAGTGAAAGCATCAAAGCCAATTAGCCATTTAATTAAAATGTTTTGTTTGTTTGATTGTTATTGTTTTATGTCCTAGCAACATCTTTTTTTTTCTTTTTTTTTTTTATTGAGGCTGTATTTATGCTGTCCATAGCATATAAGCCCGGGTACCCAGGCTTGTTTTCAATACTGGCCAGTTGTAGTGTTGGTGTTATCTTACCACACAGTGGCTGCTGATAAGGTATTTGATTGCCTGCATTTCAGTAGCAGATAGATAATTGGTTGGTATGGTTAATAGCCTATGTTAGTTATTTTGGATTTTCTTGGTATATATGTATTTATTTGTCTACTCTTATTACTAGACTAGCCTACTCCTATTTACATATCATAGGCTTGTACGTAGCTGTGTGGTGTGTTATCTGGCTACTTTTGGCATGGTTACCTTCCATTGGGCGTCCCGCTGGTGGGCCGTGACATATCACATGCCCCTTTGCAGTGCAGCTTACTGGGGGTTTCCTAGCCTTATTTTGCACAGATATTTTTTGTAAGTTTTTAGGTCAGGAATTTGTCGTTCCTTTACCGTTTGGGCATTCCACACCTTGGCAGCCATTTCCAGCGTGCTTCTCTCATGAGCTTTTATTTGGCTTCTGGTCTGCTTTAGTAGTGGCGCATTATTTGCTCTAGTAGCCCTTTGTGGTTTTGTTAGAAGTTTAATGTTTTGACTATAGCTATATGCTAATGTTTTCAAATGAATTATTCTCCTATTTTCTAGTAGTTTCACTTTGGTTCTTTTGTGTATGTCATAGGTTGGGTGCAGCTTGTCTACTCTTAGACAGATTTTTAGGGCTCTGTTCTGCAGTGTTTGCAGTTTTTTTAGTAGTTCTTTTCTCGCACCCATGTAGTTTACATCTCCATAGTCAAAATAGGGGAGCACCATGCCCTTGAAGATTTTTATTGACATTTCTTGTGTCATGTAGTCTCTTAGCTTTGCAAATAGCCACAGTTTGTGGTTTACTTTTTGTATAATTTTATTTATACATAGGTTGTAGTTTAGTTGGCTGTCCAACTCAAGGCCTAGGTATTTGTAATGGTCTACATTTTCTAGTGTTTGGTTTCCTAACTTACAGTGTAGTTTTCTTTCTGGCATTTGTTTATGCGAGAAGAGTACTGTTTTTGATTTGCTTGTGTTGATGGTTATTTTGTTAGACTCACACCACTCATCTAGTTTTAGTAGGAGTTTATTTAGATTAGTTATTACCTCCTCTTCTGTGGTGCCATTTGCGTATATGACTGTGTCATCTGCACATAGTTGGAGGCATTCAGTTTGCAACCATTTTTCAAGGTCGTTTATATAGATTATAAAGAGTAGTGGCCCTAACACTGACCCTTGGGTACACCAGATGTGACAGGTTGGTTGTCTGATAGTGTATTGTTTATTTTTGTTTTTCCATCTTATCCAATCCATAGTGTTGGATTTTATGCCCATGGTTTTTAGTTTTTCCAGTAGTATTTTGTGGTCTACTGTGTCAAATGCTTTGCTGAATTCAATGAAGGCGGGTCCAACTAATTGTTTTTGGTTCATTGATGCCATTATGTCATTTGTTAGGTTAGCTATTGTTTTTGATGTGGAGTGCAGTTTCCTGAAGCACCCTTGTCTTTCGTTTAGTATATCGTTTTTTTCCAGGTGTTCATTGATGTGTCTATGTAACACTTTTTCAATGAGCTTGCCTGGGGTTTGAAGAATTGATATTGGCCTGTAGTTTCCCATGTTTTGTTTGTCTCCACCTTTGTGAATGGGGGTGATGGTTGCCATTTTCCAGGCTGAGATAAAACGCCCCTGCTCAAAGGAGATGTTGAATAGGTCTACTATGGTGGCCGGGATGGCTTGGAGTGCCTCTTTCAGTATTTTGGTTGGTATTTCATCTATTCCACTTGGTTTATTCGTGTCTATGTCATTTATTAATTTTTTTACTTCTATCATATCTGTTTTGCAGGTGGGGATTTCGTTCTCCACAGTTCCTGATCTGTTTTCCCATCTTTTTTTTAATTTTTCTGACAGCTTTTGCCCTATTGTGGCAAAGTGTCTGTTCAGTTTGTTTGCTGCATCTTTGTCTGTGAGCATTGCCCCTTCGTTATCTTGGAAGTTTGTATGCTCTTCTTTGTTATTTTTTTTGAATAATAGGTTTGCATTTTTCCAGAATTTGTTTGTGTTTCTTCCCCAGTCTTTGTCCTGCTTTATTATGTATTTCTTTTTTGCTGTTCTCACAGCTTTGAGAGAGTTGTTTCTGGCGATGCGGTAGGCCAGTTTGTCTTCTATTGTTTCTGTGCGGTTTGCTTTATCACCCAGTTTACTTTTGGTTGTGATGAGTGTTAGCAGGTCTTTGTCTACCCAAGGGTCTTGGTTTTTTTGTACTTTTATTTTCTTCATGGGACACATCTCATCAGTTAATTTTCTTATTTCTGTGATAAGGTCATAGCAGGACGGGTACCGACTTTTGACAGTGCGCACTCATGGCGACTTTATAGTGCTGCCCCACTGGGAAATCAGGCCGCCAGCACCATGACCTGATATACCACTCAGTCACATTATCCTGACACTGAGCGAACCAGTCCTTGCCCTATCCTAGTAATGTTGTAATTAAAAGGGCAGCTATTTAATTAAACGGGCGAATAGGACAACACACATGTTTGTGTTATACCATTGTGTTATATATCAAGACCAGCCGGGATGGCCGAATGAGTTGGACTTAGAGCGTCCATCTCCTGTGTTGGTAGATCTTGGAGTCGTGGGTTCGAACCCTGGTTTGAGTCAAACCAATGACTTAAAAATGTATACTTGTCGCTTCCTAGCCTGGCACTTGGAATTATTAGGACAGGGCAAGGACTGGTTGGCTCAGTGTCAGGATAATGTGAATGAGTGGGATATCAGGTCATGGTGCTGGTGGCCTGGTCTTCGAATGGGGCAGCACTATAAAGTCGCCACTGTCACAAGTCAGTTCCCATCCTGATATGACCTTAGATGTTGCTAGGACGTAAAACAACAACAAACAATATATATCAAGAAAATGAAAGTAAAGAAGTTAATGACAGGCATATTTCAAGTGACAGCCTGACAGGCAATAACTAGCTCATTTCAACTTTAGTGGCCTCTACTGTAGCGGGCAGTGTAACGCTAATTGATTTAATTACTGCTATTTTAGTTGTTTACATTAAAGACCACGCAGACTGGCTGATGCTTCCCAGTAGGCCTTCAGCCGGTCAGTCTTGACTGGGTTTTTTTTCTGCTACTCACCAGATAACACTGTTTTCTATTAGTTTACCCTAGGTCAGATTACACTCTTTTTCTGTCACAAACACTGGGAAATGGAGGGGCTTTTTCTGTCACTTGTGGTTAGTTCTATAAACCTGATTTGTCTTGCATTTGTGTTTCACTGACACCCATCCCTCTAGCTTCTTTGTATGTTGTTTTTGATTAGTACTACCACAATACCTCTCGGTGCTCCTTCTGATATGTCCTCAGCTATTGCAGGGATATCAAACCCACATCAATTAATAAAGTGTTTCCACCGATAAAGTTAAATGGCGCTTCTGTCGCGAATTGATATCAAACTTGACGAGGCCAAGTTGGATGGTTGTTGGAATTTTACGTCCTGGCAACATCTACTGTCATATCAGGATGGGTACTGACTTGTGATAGTGTGCACTCATGGCGACTTTGTAGTTCTGCCCCACTGAGAAATCAGGCCGCCAAAACCATGACCCGATATCCCACTCACATTATCTTTGCACTGAGCTAAGCCAGTCCTTGCCCTATCCTATTAATGCTGAGTGTATAGGTCTTTGGTTTGACTTGACTGGGAACCGAACTCCCGACCTTGCGATGCGAGGCCCGCGCTCTAACGGTTCGGCCACCGCGCCCGGTGCAACGCCAAGTAGTCCATAATGGCCGTTAAGAAAAGAAGGGTCAGTGTTGGAAATGGTCAGGGAGGTGTTAGCTAAGCAGGCTCAGTGTTCCAAATAATCAGTGAAAGGTTAGTTAAACAGGATGCGTGTTGCAAACGATCGGCAAGCTGTTTGTTCAGCACGTGTGGTGAAGCCCCCAAGTCTTGTTAGATATAGCCAGCGTATTAGCTAAACAGGGGCAGTGTTTCAAACAGTCGGCGAATCGTTGGTTCCGCCGACTCGGGGGTTTAAAGAAGTGAGGTGTAATGCAAATAATTACGGAGGGAGTCGTTGCAACGCGATCTTCATTTCTTCTTGGCCACTTTGAGGAGACAATGCACATTTAATAAACCAGAAATGGGTTCACCGCGAAGCAATCACAACGGCCCGCGGACAGGGCCAGGTGATTTGTCGGTTGGTTGTTGGAGTTTTACGTCCTGGCAACATATAAGGTCATATCAGGATGGATACAGACCTGTGACAGTGTACGCTCATGGCGACTTTATAGTGTTGCTCCACTGGGGAATCAGGCCACCAGCACCATGACCCGATATCCCACTCAGTCACATTATCCTGACACTGAGCTAACCAGCGCCAAACTAGGATGTGACAAGTATCAATTGTGTAAGTCATTGGTTTGACTCGACCCGGAATTGAACTATCGATTTCCCGGAAGGGAGGCCTGCGCTCTAGGGGTGATTTACATGGCATTGAGGAATCGGCGTGATTTGACCCCCTAGTCAGTAACTACATGTCAGCAGTTTGAAACCTGGCCGAGTCAAACGAATGACTTACAAATTGTATAATTATCACTACCTAGCCTAGTGTTCGGCATTACTAGAATAGGGAAAGGACTGGTTAACTCAATATCCAGATGAGGGGGTAATTGGGTCATGTTGCCGGAGCCTGGCCTCCCAGTGGGACAGCACTATAAAAGTTGCCCTGAGTGCGCACTATTACATATGTGGTACCCATCCTGATATGACCTTGGATGTTGTTAGGATGTATATCCACAACAAATAAACTATAGCTAATGTAAATTTCCCGCTAACGAGTAGGCCCTACTCACTGTCTCTATGACTTAATTGAATGACACAAGACCAGTACAGTATAAAGCGTCATTTATTCTTTCTTTCAGTTTCTTACAGTTTCAGAGTCATGATGTTGAGATTTAGAGTTTGAGGTTTCCAGGCACTTAACCCTATAGAGACAATTTCTTACAGTAGTTGGGTTGGGTGGGACGGTGAATCTAAGCTGGGGAAATACACGTCTCATCGATTGAAACGCTCTGGTTGAAGTAAGTTAGATTTGTAATACGTCACAATTTGTTTATGAGAATTACGCTAGGTGGCGCATCGAGTGGCGGCCATTTATTAGTTACTGAGACAATGGTAGGGGGCACCAGGGATCGTGTCCATAGTTACTGAGTGTGTTGGTCTCACACGCTCAATTACCCACGTTGCGATCAACATGAACAATGCGAACTCTGTCTATGTGAAGTTATGAACTTTGGAGAAAGGAGATCTCTCTGGATTAATATTTGTATAAGGAGTTATCTCAATACACTGCAGATACTGCATAGCTGGTGCATGTCGTACATGTGTAGTAATTTGTTGTTTGTATTCATATACTGGAATATACTGCATTAACTATACACCTGACAACCTTCATATATGTGTACTAATTCGCTATTCTTATTCGCATAATGGATTATGTTGCACATAATGACAAATGTTGCACATACTCTGTAGTATAAATGATGAATGTTACACACGGTACTGAGTGATATGTCTGTCATGGATTGTATATCTGGATTGTTCTATATCTAGTGTCCTGTCAGTAGTGCACATGTACTAATGATGCCTAACCCTTGCTGTATAGCTGGTACCTGTCACTGGTGCATGTGTACTAATGATCCCTGACCATTGCTGTATATCTGATGCTTGTCGGTAGTGCATGTGTACTAATGACCCCTGACCATTGCTGTATATTTGATGCCTGCTGGTAGTGCACATGTACTAATGAGGCCTGGCCCTTGCTGTATAGTGGGTGCCTGTCTAGTGTCAGTAGTACCTGTGTACAAATGAGGCCCAACCCTTGCTGTATATCTGGTACCTGTCAGTAGTGCATGTGTACTAATGTAGTAATAATTTCTGACCCTTGCTGGATATTTGATGTCTGGCAGTAGTGCATGTGTACTAATGAGACCTTACCCTTGCTGTATATCTGATGCCTGTGGGTAGTGCACATGTACTAATGATGTGTAGCTGTATATCTGATGACTGTCAGTAGTACACATGTACTAAAGATGTGTAGCTGTATATCTGATGACTGTCGGTAGTGCACATGTACTAATGATGTGTAGCTGTATATCTGATGCCTGTTGGTAGTGCACATGTACTAATGATGTGTAGCTGTATATCTGATGCCTGTCGGTAGTGCACATGTACTAATGATGTGTAGCTGTATATCTGATGCCTGTCAGTAGTACACATGTACTAATGATGTGTAGCTGTATATCTGATGACTGTCGGTAGTGTACATGTACTAATGATGTGTACCTGTATATCTGATGCATGTCAGTAGTGTACATGTACTAACGATGTGTAGCTGTATCTCTGAATACGGTCGGTAGTGCATGTGTACTAATGAGGCTTGACCCTTGTTGTATATATGGTGCCTGATTGTTAGTGCATGTGTACTATTGATGTGTAGCTGTATATCTGATGCATGTCGGTCGTGCACATGTACTAATGACGTGTAGTTGTATATTTGATGCCTGTCGGTAGTGCATGTGTACTAATGAGGCCTGATCATTGCTGTATATATGGTGCCTGTTGTTAGTGCACGTGTACTAATGAGGCCTTGCTCACCCACAGTTGCTGAAGGATACCCATCTGCTGTTCATCGTGGCTGCTCTGCTCGTCGTGGACGTGTCCATCGTCGGGCTGTGGGTGAGCCTTGACCCCATGTACCGGTCCGTCACCAACTTCACCTCAGTGGTAAGTGCAGCTACCTAACCAGATGTAAAATGGCTAAAGCTCGAAGCTGTGGTTGTGTAGGCAGACTATAGTGAAAGCAATACAGACAAAGAGAAAGGAAGAGAATGAAGTGTAAAAGAAGAGAGAGAGTCAAGCCCTCTGGTTTATTATTTATATGGTTACATGGGTTCATTGTAGAGTATCACCCCACCCCTTTCCCCCAATGGGAAACAAGCATTCTTGGCCCTACCCATAGGGATCCAGCATTCCTGGTCCCCATGTGTACCAGTAGTCTGCCCACCACCACCAAGCTGTGTGGCCCTATCGCCACCACCAACCTTCACCCTCAGTGTGGTGATCCTACCCAGCAGGGCCCGTATTCATGAGCTCGGGGTACGCTTATCCGGAGGGTAGGCTTAGCCGTTGGGTAGCTATCCCGCGGTTTAACGGCGGCGGTTAATTAGGGCAATCGGTATTCACCAATGTCTTAGCCACCGCGGATAGCTAACCGTAAGTTTATTTATAGATTTGGGAATTCCCTCGAGTCGACAATATGAATAACGCTGCCAATGCGGCGTCGGCGTTAGTATCGGTTCAAATTTAGGGTTAAATTGATAAGATTTCACTTATTGCGTATGTAATTCTGTTAAATATGACAGCATTTAATAGATTTGGGCGTAAGAAATTCCCGCCGATTCGGCGGCAACGACGGCGGCCATTGTTTACTTTATATTCGTCGATTGGACAATATGAATAACGCTGCCAATGCGGCGGCGGCGTGAATTTCGCTTCGAATTTAGGGTTAAATTGATAAGATTTCACTTATTGCATATGTAATTCTGTTAAATATGACTGCATTTAATAGATTAGGGCGTAAGAAATTCCCGCCGATTCGGCGGCGACGACGGTGGCCATTTTTACTTGACGTTGACAGTATGGATATCGACGTCGCTGCGGCGGTGGCGATTTGTGTACTTTACATTCGTCGATTCGAAAATATTAATATCGCCGCCGTCACGGCGTCAGCGTTAATTTCGCTTCGGATTTAGGGTTAATTTGAATAAATTTCACTTATTGCGTATTTAAATCTATCAAATATGATCGCATTGAATAGATTCAGACCCACACAGGGTCACTAACCCCTCGGGATAGTCCCTTACCCCTGAGTCGAAAATGGGGTAGGGTATCCCCCGGTTAGAGCCCCAGGGTAGCGCTACCCCAAGCTCATGAATACGGATTTTCCACCGTTAGCCGGGGGGGGGTAGCGTACCCCCCGGTTAGAGCCCCAGGGTAGCGCTACCCCGAGCTCATGAATACGGCCCCTGAAGGGGAGGGGGTAGGCCCTGAGTGTGTTTACACCCAGCCCTGCCAGCACCACTATGTCTATTTACATCCTACTCAAGCACCACCAGCACTTACATATATATACATACATGCCCTTGGTCATGTACACCTGTTTAGTAATAGAACATTTGCATTATCCCCGATGCCGTAAATCGGAATATTTTACACAGAGGTAGCGGATATTTGACATTGATATGCCAGCCTGCAGATATGAACCAATATGTAGCGGTTATTGTGTGTAAACATGGAGGGGCACTTCTGTGGGTCATTGTGTACAGGTAATGATGGGTGGGTCAGTGTGTCATTGTGTACAGGTATGGAGGGGTGATTAAGTGTCATTGTGTACAGGTATGGAGGGGTGTTTCAGTGTCATTGTGTACAGGTATGGAGGGGTGTTTCAGTGTCATTGTGTACAGGTATTGAGGGGTGCTTCAGTGTCATTGTGTACAGGTATTGAGGGGTGATTCAGTGTCATTCTGTACAGGTATTGAGGGGTGCTTCAGTGTCATTGTGTACAGGTATGGAGGGGTGATTAAGTGTCATTGTGTACAGGTATTGAGGGGTGATTAAGCGTCATTGTGTACAGGTATGGAGGGGTGTTTCAGTGTCATTGTGTACAGGTATTGAGGGGTGCTTCAGTGTCATTGTGTACACGTATTGAGGGGTGCTTCAGTGTCATTGTGTACAGGTATGGAGGGGCGAGTCAGTCTGTCATTGTGAACATGTATGGAGGGGTTCTTCAGTTTCATTGTGTACAGGTATTGAGGGGGCGAGTCAGTGTGTCATTGTGTACAGGTATGGAGGGGTGGGTCAGTGTGTCATTGTGTACAGGTATGGAGGGGTGTTTCAGTGTCATTGTGTATAGGTATGGAGGGGCGAGTTAGTGTGTCATTGTTCAGATCACAGATCACAGTTCAGGGCCTTCTTCGCAGCCCGATCAGCTCGTTTGTTTCCTTGTATGCCGGCATGCCCAGCACCCAGCACAGCTGGATGTCATACCCATCTGTTGTCAGTTGGTTCATTTTATAAATGACCGTTGCTAGAATAGGGTGATTCGTATTCAGTCCAGCAACAGCCAGGAGGCAAAAGAACGAATCACTGTACATAACATAGTTAGTGTGGTTGGATACCTCGATACACTCCAACGCGAGAAGGAGTGCTCGGGCTTCTGCAGTGAAAATCAAGCTCTGATCGGGCAAACGTAGGCCAAATTTTTCCCTGCAGCTGCTACCCGGCTTTGGTCTTTCGAACCATCAGTCTATATGGAGAGGTGGTCTGCAAACTGGCCTTGAATCTCTGCATGCAGTCCTTGGTACTCGAGTGAATGTGTCCCAGACTTCCTCAGTTCTGTGAGTCGGAGGATAACCGATGGCTTCCTCAACGACCACAGGGATGTTCTGGGACTTTGTCATCCTCCAACACATCCAAATCCATGCCCAAGGCCTCCAAATGAGGTTTCATTCGGAGCCTCAGTGGCCGGATGTAATTCAGCCTGGCTTCATGCCTGGATTCGTCATGTTGCTGTATAGACAATTGTGTGCAGAATTCAATGCATTAGTTTTTATCTTGACTACATATTGCATGGCCAGTTTGATTCTCCTTTTGTTAAGTGATGGTTCATTGGCTTCGACGGTGAGGTGCGGAAGGTCCCAAGGGCCAGGCGCAGTCCCTGGTGGTGGATCGTGTCTAGCAGCCCAATATATGATTTTGTTGCGGAACCGTATACTATGCTGCCGTAATCCACTCGTGACCGAACCAAGGTTCTGTACACAGAGAGCAGAACATCTCTGTCCGCTCCCCACTCTGAGCTGAACAGCACCCTCAGAATATCTAGCGCTTTCAGGCATCTTGTTGTCAGGTACTTTATATGTGGCACAAAAGACAGTTTTGCGTTGAGAATGAGGCCTAGAAATTTGGTTTTCTCAACGACTTTAATGGGATCCCCATCCAGCTCCGGTTCCGCATGCATTCCATGCAGCAGGCAGAAGTGCATGCAGAATGTTTTGGTCTTGGAAAATTTGAAACCATTCAGAACTGACCATCAATGGATCCCATTTATACTTGGTTGTAGCTGTCTCTCTATGACATTCATGTTAGCACCGCTGTAATATAAAACAAAGTCGTCCATGAAAAGACTACAGGAGACCCCCGCTTTACAGCAGCAGCAATACCATTGACCTTGACCCTGAAAAGGGTCATGGCCAGTATGCTTCCTTGAGATACTCCTAGTTCCTGTGAGTGTAGGCTGGAATAGGTAGTCTTGACACGGACGCGGAAATGCCTGAAGGCTAGAAACTTCCTGATGAAAATTGGCAGGTGGCCATGAAGGCCAATCGCATGAAGATCCTCCATGATGCCATGCTACCACATTGTGTCATAGGCTTTTTCGAGGTCGAAAAAGACAGCCACAAGGTGCTCCTTCTTATGGAAAGCATCTCTTATGAAGGTCTCCATGCACACCAAATGGTCGAGGGTGCTGCGGCCCCATCTGAAGCCACATTGAAGGTTGGACAAGTGGTGTCCTGACTCCAGTAGCCAGACTCCATGGTTTTACAGATGCAGCTTGTGAGGGCTATGGGACGATAGTTGTTGGCTTCACTCTGGTCTTTACCAGGTTTGGGAATCGGTATTACTGTCTCCTCCCGCCAAGAGGTGGGGATGACACCCGACTCCCAGATGTTGTTGAAGAGTTGAAGCAACAATCTCAGTGCATGTTCAGGGAGATGTTTCAAAAATTGATAATGAATTCCATCATGTCCAAGTGATGTGTCATGCAAGCTTTCCAAAGAACACCTCAACTCACCCATACGGAATTGGGAGTTGTAGTGCTCCTCGCCATCGGAGGAAAAGTCCAGGAGCTTTCGCTCTTGGCGTTCCTTCACGGCCCGAAAGCCCGGGAGGCAGTTTGCCAAAGACGAGTTTCCAGCAAAGGTGCGAGCCAATTCTTCACTTATTTCGTCGAGGGATGGGTCAGTGTGTCATTGTGTACATGCATGGAAGGGTGCTTCAGTGTCATTGTGTACAGGTATGGAGGGGCGAGTTAGTGTGTCATTGTGTACAGGTATGGAGGGGTGGGTCAATGTGTCATTGTGTACAGGTATGGAGGGGTGGGTCAATGTGTTATTGGGTACATGTATGGAAGGGTGCTTCAGTGTCATTGTGTACAGGTATGGAGGGGCGAGTAAGAGTGTCATTGTGTACAGGTATGGAATGATATTTGAGTGTCATTGTGTACAGGTATGGAAGGACAGATCAATATGTAGCAGTCATTGTGGTCAGGTATGAAGGAGCAGACCAGTATGTACCAGTCATTGTGTACAGGTATGGAGGGATGGATGTATGTCGTAGTCATTGTGTACAGGCATGGAGGGGTGGATATATGTAGTAGTCATTGTGTACAGGTATGGAGGGGCGGATGTATGTAGTAGTCATTGTGTACAGGCATGGAGTGGCAGATGTATGTAGTAGGCATTATGTACAGGTATGGAGGGCCAGACCAGTATGTAGCAGTCATTGTGTACAGGTATGGAGAGCCAGATGTATGTAGCAGTCATTGTGTACAGGTATGGAGGGGAGCACCAGTATGTAGCAGCCATTGTGTACAGGTATGGAGGGGAGATGTATGTACAAATCATTGTGTGCATGTATGGAGTGGCGGATGTATATAGCAGTCATTGTGGACTGGTATGGAGGGAAGGATCAGTATGTAGCAGCCATGTTGTACAGGTATCGAGGGGCGGATGTATGTAGCAGTCATTGTGTACTGTTTTGAAGGGGCAGATGTATGAAGCAGTCATTGTGTACATGTATGGAGGGGCAGATGTATGTAGCAGCCGTTGTGGACAGGTATGGAAGGGAGGACCAGTATGTAGCAGACTTTGTGGACAGGTATGGATGTGTGGATTAGTATGTAGCAGTCATTGTTTACAGGAATGGAGGCATGGATATATGTAGCGGTCATTGTGTACAGGTACGGAGGGGGATGTATGTAGCTGTCATTTTACATATATGGAGGGGCGGGTGTATGTAGTAGTCATTGTGTACAGGTATGGAGGGGTGGACAAGTATGTAGCAGTCATTGTGTTCAGGTATGGAGGGGCGGATGTATGTAGCAGTCATTGTGTACAGGTATGGGGGGGGTTGGCGGATGTATGTAGCAGTCATTGTATACAGGTATGGAGGGGAGGACCCCTATGTAGCAGTCATTGTGTACAGGTATGGAGGGGCGGACCAGTATGTAGCAGTCATTGTGTTCAGATATGGAGGGGTGGATGTATGTAGCAGTCATTGTGTACAGGTATGGTGGGGCGGATGTATTGTGTACAGGTATGTATGGGTACATGAGTCAATAAACAAAAAAAAACCCAAACCAACCCACACCCACCCCCAACCATTACACACTAGCTCCCTGATATCAACACACTCCCCACGCCTACCTGTCTATGTGGTTACTTGCCTGAGAGGTCAGTGCAGACCACTACACTCGTCCCCCTGGAATTGTAAGTCTTGTAATGCTTACAAGTACATACATACAGGCAATGCACAACACATACATACACAGGGTAGGTTCAACAACCATACAGCGCAAAGCTTGTACAGGATCCTGATCACGGCAACCAGTGTCGTGGGGGTGATGAAAATGGGAAATACTGCGCCTAGAGCGGGACTCGAACCCACATCTCTTTGCATTCCGGGCCAGTGTGCTAACCATTACACCACCTAAGCTCCCTGATATCAACACACTCCCCACGCCTACCTGTCTATGTGGTTACTTGCCTGAGAGGTCAGTGCAGACCACTACATATACATGAATGGGGGGCACATGAGTGTGTGGTCAGACACTCTTTATTATTTATGTAAGAAGCTGCTTACTAAGAGGACCGCCACAATTATCAACATTTTCATAAGCATATGTTGTGGGGGTGGTTAAGCGGTTTGTAGGCTTCTGAACCCTGTCACATATTGTAATTGACTGTCTTCTACTCCTTTTGTGAAATTCCAAGTACCTGCTAGTGTGCTGCCACCTGTTGCTACTTCTAGACAACAGGGGTCAGTGTAGTCGCCACTGCCATCATCTGGTAGCGCGGCTCATTGCGGACTAGTACCACAATCTCCAACCTAGATAGGGCCTACTGGTGAACTTATTAAGCATTTGTTCCTACTTAGAATGAATACGAAATCCATTTAATAGAATCTCTTACTGCTGAAGGCATTCTTACATTTCAAATATCTCAAAAATTAGCTATCATATATAATAAAATTACTTCAAACTAATGTAATGCAGATCATAATTACCAAACCAATATAGTTATCTCACAAATATGGTATAAACTAAAAAGCATCGGACTAGGCAACTTAAATTATATCTGTAGCTATCCCTTATAGTCTCACTAGATGAACGCAATTCCCAGTGCGAGATGCGGTGTAATTGGTGAAGCATCACTAAATACCAGACGGGATGGCCGAATTAGTTACAGCGTCCATCTCCCGTGTTGGTAGATCGTGGGATCGTGGGTTCGAATTCTGGTCGAGTCAGACCAATGACTTAAAAATTTATACTTGTCGCTTCCTAGCCAGACGCTCGGCATTATTAGGATAGGGCAAGGAGCAGTGGAATGAGGAAGACCAGTCAGCTGCGACTGAAATTTCCCATGCTTAATCAACTAATGTAACAACAACAAAAAATAATAAATAAGCTTGGATACTTGCTTGATGATCTATCCGGAACCGACGATGACAAAGCGATACTAAGACAAAGCAGTCGTTGCTACAACCTTCTTCTTCCATTTAAGGATTGGGTAAAGATGAGCAAGACAACGAGATGTATGCATAAGGATCGTGATCAAGTATGATGATTATTATTCAGACTTTATATATAGTTTCTAACTAAATATATCACTGAAGATTATTTTTCGATTAAGCTTTGCCAGGAAGGGAAAGGGTGGATTCTACTATCAAGATCTGACTATCCAGTTCCGCTTCGGTTCAGTCCTTGTTTATTTTGGTAGCAAATATAGTTGTATTTGCCTACCACAATATGTCACACTGACATTTATTGAATTTCGAAACGGAGATGGCCAAATTTGTGTGATTGACAAGGTGTGGTTGTAGAACTACATTGACTAGCGGTACATGTGAAACTTGCTGATTGAGGCAGGATCCGCACAGTAAAATGATTTAGTAGAGTGATGTAGACTAGGGAACACTCAGGGTCGATTGATTGATTGATTGATTGATGATGGTATACCGGTAGTAAGATTTCGGCGTTTTTTGTTGTTGTTGGAGACGACTCTCATGTCTGGCTTATTATGTACCGTATAACTAGTTATGCACATACTTTTTTATTATGTTGGCTGTAAGGCCTCCTTCTATCCTCTTCCCAGGCAGCGGCTCTAGCGAGCCGCTGGCTATCCTCCAATCAGGAGGAAACTTCCCGGGGTAGGCGACTTCGGGGGGGTACTGCTACTATTCGGCCTTCAGTAGGTTGGAATTTTGACTTGCTGTGAGAAAACCCTGCTTTTCGTATACTACTGTCGCGAGTGGTGATGAAAATGGGAAATATTGCTCCTAGAGCGGGAGTCGAACCCACATCTCTTTTCATTCCGGGCCACTGTGCTAACCATTACACCACTTAGGTTCTCTAATGTCACCACACCACCCATGCCTACTTGTCTATGCGGCTCCTTGTCTGAAAGGTCAGTGTAGACCACTACACTACTCACTTCCCCACTGAAGTAGGTCATTTCCATTGTCTGACCTGTTTGGTTCGGAAGACAAACACCATATTTGTGCTTGACTTGGTTTTTGCATCTAAAGTTTTTTCATTGTTTTTTTGTTGATTATCCTCCGGTGCGACTGACACTGGTCTACATCCGGTGGAGGCGAGGAGGGTAGGTGGAGCCACCCGTACAGTGTTTGTCTTACGGAGTATAACAATAAAGCAACAATTAACCCTTACGTATCTTTATACTTGCATAATTCGTTATACATCACATATATTCAGAAACTGATGGGTGACATCATTTCACCTTTGAGCAATTTGTGCTAGGAAGCTAAATCCAAGATGGCCACCACTAAGTGAGAGACAATCTATTTTCCTCATAGCTTCGCAACTCGATAAGATAGAAACATGAATGAAAGTTGTTTTCTATGTTTTCAGGCATAATGAATCAAATGACACTATGACTTTCCCAATAAAATGAAAAGAAAATCAAGATGGCCACCATATTTTATTCATTTAGGAAAATACACGTACTCAAGAAGCCATAACTATATCACATTTTAAATGCTTAGCTGCGTAAAATATTGTAATGATATCTTGTCCTTTCAGGTGTTTTCTCAAGTTTGTTTTATCCAATAACGCTCGCTGTAATCTCAAAAGGAGTTTACGCAGGCTCATGCCTTAACCGACAGCAGCCGACTAAGTAGAGCCCTCAGGCCCTCGGGTGCAAACCTATCGGATTGCCAGCTTAGTTAAAGCACAGCGTGAGGTTGTTTGTTGCGGATTGCATATCCTAGCAAAATCCGCACTATGACTTTAGATGTTACCAGGACGTAATACCCCAACAACCAAACATCTAAGGTCATAAGAGGACTAGTGCCGATTTGTGACAGGGTGCACTCATGACGATGTCATAGTATTGCCCCAATGGGAGACAGAGTCGCCAGCACCATGACCAAATATCCCACTCAGTCACATTATCCTGATACCTTGAAATGTTGTGGAATTTATTATGTTCTTAGTCATTTGATGTTGCCAGAATTTAAAACTCCAACAAACAAACAAACATCCTGATACCGAGCAAACCGGTTATTGCCCTATTCTAGTCATGCCGAGCGCCATGCTAGGTATCGACATGTATTAATCTTGTAAGTCATTGATTGGACTCAGGCAGGATTCAAACCCACGACTTTCCCAGCTTCAGTCGCATCGGCGGATTATTTCAGAGCATATATATATATATATATATATATATATATATATATATATACAGATGAACCTCGATCCAACGGACACCGATGCAATGGATTCTGGATCCAACGGACACAATCCGCTAGAGTGAATATCTGAATTTGTAGGAATTGTTTCTTTGGATGCATACTGGTCAAGCATTACGTATATCTTGGAGCCAGGAACAGTTGCTACAATCCACCGCATCTGTAGAACTGTCTCGATTTCTATTAATTAAGAGCAGCTAACAGGTCCAAAGCATATTATTATAGCTGTATCCTATGCAGGTATTGCAGGTCTGGGAATACCTCAGGGAGTTTGACGCCCCTGCCTTGCAGAGTTGTAAACCACTGCCTTGTGGTACAGGTTCTCTAAATTTCCTCGCTGCAATGGACAAACGGCTTTGGTCGTAATGCGAAGCATTACGCTTGATGCGAGGAGAGGAAGAGACCCTCCCCCGCGCCTTCCCTTCTTCCTTTTCACGCATCAACGGACAACTGCTCCCCCCTATTAGTCCGTTGGATCGAGGTTCATCTGTATATCTTTTATATATATACATATATATGTATATATATATGCATATATATGTATATGTATATATTAGATATTGAATCGGTTTAATGCATCGGGAGGGAGAGACTGTGTATTAAATACGTGTGTAATAACGGAAATAAAACACCCCTGGCAGCCATAACGTAAGCCGGTTTAACAGAGATCCTTACTGCCGAGTGACATTTTGTTGACTCGTCATCATGGTAATGGTCCAAGTCCACCCATTGCTGAATTAAAATCCCTTAGAGTTTTGAACATTTATTCTCTATGGATGTGGCAAATTAATCTTTTCACCCCATCGCCAAATAATAACGAACATTCACTTTTATTTTGTCAGCTTTTAAATGTAGGCTCTCTTCGTTCAGGTGCGTTTGTCTTTGTCATGGGGATGATGAAAATGAGAAACAGACGGGATGGCCGAATGAGTTAGAGCATCCGTCTCCCGTGTTGGTAGATTGTCGGATCGTGCATTCGAACCCTGGTCGAATCAAACCAATGACTTTAAAATGTATACTTGTCGCTTCCTAGCCCGGCGCTTGGCATTATTAGGATAGGACAAAGAGCAGTGGAATGAGGAAGACCAATCGTCCACGATTGAAATTTCCCCTGCTTAAACAACTAATGTACCAACAACAAAAACACAAACAAATTGCACCAAGAGCAGGATTTGATCCCACACTTCTTGACATTCCAGGGCTGGCATGCTAACCATTACGCTAACCATTACACCATTACTTCCTGATGCAATCACCTTATCAACGTCCACCTGTCTATGTTATACCCCTGTCACACTATGATGTAATGAGCCAACGTAAGCCTGACGTGGTGATTTTTCATCATTACGTTGATGTACGTTGGATTACGTTATGATGACGTCAGAATGACGTTAGACTGACGTCGAGCTACATCACATTACGTCGTGTTACGTCGAGTTACGTCGAGGTTTTGGACATGTTCAAAACTTTTGACGTAGCTCGAACGTAAGGGTTTACGTTCGCCATACGTTCTGTTCACGTTCAGCGAACGTCAATGACGTTAAACGGACATTAGTCAAATGCTGCTCACTACGTTCAACTACGTTCCACTACTTTGACCCACATTAAACCGGGTGGAAATGCCCACGCAGCGTAATGGGAACGTCAGGAGAACGTCAGGAGAACGTCAGGAGAACGTACATTCAACGTATGTTCAACGTTTCGCCACCGTCTCATGACATATGTAATGTCACGTAACGTTCTTCTGGCGATGGAATGACGTTCATAATGTTCCGTGAGCGTAATGACGTTGTCCTCTCTCATTGAATGACGGTATCACTATGCTTTACTGACGTTATGCTCTCGTCCACTACGCTGCATCCACGTTCAACTTGTGCCCAAATTTGCATACTACGCCGAGAAGTTCAACGTTTTTCACGTTCTCCCTACATTGACGTTGTTACATCATAGTGTGACAGGGCCTTAGCTCTTTGCTTGAATGGTCAGTGTTGTCAACTACACTCGTCCCCCTGGAATTGTACGTCTTTTAAAAGGTTTATATATATAAGTCATTTAATACTTACAATTACATGTATACAGTCAACACGCTTACATATATACACATACATACACAGGGTAGGTTAAACAACCATACAGTGCATAGCTTGTACAAGACCCAGCTCATGGGAACCAGTGTCATGAGGGTGATGAAAATTGGAAATATTGCGTGAAGATTGCACAGGATTTGAACCCACACATCTTGCCATTCCGAGGCTAGTATGCTAACCATTATACTACCTAGGCTCCCTGATGCAATGCAATCACCCTATCCACACACCCACCTGTCTAAGTTGCTCCTTGCCTGAGAGGTCAGAGTAGACTACTCGTACTATATATTTATTGGCTGTTATTTTTTTTAGGCGAAGATACTAGAGAATTTGATGCGTGGAAGAAACTGAAAAAAAACTATGTAATTACAATCATTGTTGTGGGTTTTTGTAATCAATTAATGTTTATACATTTTTAGAAAAGAATCGAAAAGAAAGGAAATTGTGGTATTGTGGTTGGGTTTATTAGGTGTGTATCTGCCATCTGGGTATTAACCATCCATCTATGGTTTCTGTTCTCTCTGATGAATGCTAAATTTAGTCGCCATAGCGTCGTGGCACTGGGTGACATCCATTACCTTAAACACCGAGCTGCTGCGCAGGTCTCTGCGCAAGCCACGATAAAAGTCGATATAATGTATTATATAGCACATATATAACAGGGATGAAAAACTTCCGCGATTTCGCGGATTTCCGCGATTTTTGATTATTTACCGATTAATTTTAAGTAAAATGCCAAGGAATCTGGATGTATATGACAACAATTGGCTAGTTCGAGTCCCATTCTTATATGACAACATCTAAGGTTATATCAGGATGGGTACCGACTTGTGACAGTATGCACTCATGGCGACTTTATAGTGCTGTCCCACTGCGCGACAAGGCTGCCAGCACCATGACCTGACATCCCACTCACTCACATTATCCTGACAGAGCCAACCAGTCTTTGCCCTATCCTAATAATGCCGACTGCCTGGTTAGAAAGCGACAAGTATCAATTATTAAATCAATAGTTTGACTCGACCAGGGTTCGGGTTCGAACTCCACGATCTCCCAAAACTGGAAGCGGACGCTCAACTGATTCGGCGATCCCGTCTCGTCAGGAACGGTGATGTTCCTAGCGTAAATATACAGGAAATAGACATCCCATGGCTAGAAGTAGAACCAGCGTAGTGACCCCACATCACAGTTATACCTCCTCATCGAATCAGACACAAGTGTGCCTTCATTAGACACATAAATGTGCTATATGTCGTTGGGGGGGGGAGGTGTTTATTTTGCTAATGAGAAACATTTCACCTCCAGCAGGACACGAACCGACACTTCTGCAATTCTGATGCTACCACCCTGATCTTAAGGATATCTTAAGAAAATCTTCATATTCTAGAAATACCTGCTGTATTGCACTGATAACTGCCTGGTCTTCCAATGGGGCGGCACTATAAAGTCGCCATGAGTGCCCACAGTCACAAGTCGGTTGGGTGGTGCAACACACTCACATGCGATTTTCAGGCCTCGGGCTCACGGCATTTGTTTATATCCGCATAATAAAGTATACAGCATATATATATATAATGCTATAAGGTTTTATCTCTGATATATATATATATATATATATATATAAAATTATATATATGTATGTATATATATGGGTCACTCTCCTGAAAACTGCTCACCATGGGATGGGATTTTAAAACATCAATAAAAAAACTTCTTACTTATTTTTTTCCTTTTACTTTTCATAATCATGTTCAGATTTGATGTAAGAAATAAACTTAACTGTGTGCAACTTTGGTCCTTTTAGTTATGAAGTGTTTTTGTACTAAAAAAAAACATTTTACAGTCAGCCATTTGTAACATGACATATGGGACATGGTTGAATCCTCTTGTATTGCATTGATATCTCAAACAAAACAGTTCCCAAATCAAAAAGGAAGTTTTTATTAACACTTATGCATGCTTAAAAGAAAGTTTTAAATGTATTTGATGTCTTTAGAAATAACATTACAAATTTCCATCACAGATGTAACCAGTGGTGTCTGGATGCCACACAAATATAGTACACTAATTATTCAGTGAATAAAGCATAGCTGGGAATTACTTTTTTTTTTATCAATATAAGCGCTAAATATTTCTGTATATTATGCCATGATTAATATGCTTCTAAGTATGAAATTATTTAATTCTGCTTAGATATTTATTAAGCAGACTGTGTGGTGTCCTAAACATGTTTTACATCCGAGCAACACGTTACACTGCCATAAGACATAGCTTATTCATGGACTACACCTTTATTTTGTATTTCATCATATTATATAAGCGGAGATTTCTAGCTTTCATTTGCAACCAAAAAATGTAAAAATTCAAATATTAGATTTAACTCACCTACATATATATATATATACATATATATATACATATATATATATATATATATATATATATATATGTCAGAGATAAAACCTTATAACGAATACCCTCTCACATATAGGAGATACATAATGCATTGCATGAATAAAAAGAAATAATGTCTCCTATTAGGCGAACATATATTGCTCTACGCTTACTGAGTCTCCACTTACTGTGCGCTAAAGGCGCACTATTGGCTTATCTAATCGGGTTATGTAAAACGGGCTCTGCTTATCTAATATGGTCAGTTAACTTGATTGATGCAATTTATATCCCATATCTTGGATACGGGCTATGTGAATGGGTTTTTTATCGTGCATGGGTGGTTTTTAGGGAGGTTTTTATTTGGTGGAGGGTGCGTTTTTTACCGTTTCACTTGGACTAATCTAATTTGAGCTGCCGCTGTGGTAGCAATCATTAGTTTTCACTTTTTATTTCAACTTGATTCAACCCACAATGAATATATACTGCTCCTTCCTATTAACACAATGACTTTTTTCTGCAGTCGATCTGCTTTCATTTAGTACAGTTAGTTTCGTATCTTATATATATATATATTTCTTAGCCATATATCAGGGCACGGTTAAGCGCATGTTGGTTGTCAGTCACTGTCGAATTGTTAGTGCGCAGGACCGGATGCGGTGGCCGACTCGGAATGCTGGCTTTCCGCCCGGAAGGTCAGAGGTTTCAACTACAGCCGAGTCAAACCAATGACTTACAAAATTGATACTTGCCACTACCTGGCCTGGCGCTCGGCAGTAATAGGAAAGGGCAAGGACTGGTTTGCTCAGTATCAGGATAATGTGATTGTGTGGGATATTGAGTCATGGTGCCGTCGGCCTGGTCTCCCAGTGGGACAGCTCTATTCATGTTGCCATGAGTGTGCACTGTATTACAAATCAGTAGCCATCCTGATTTGACTTTAGATGTTGCTAGGATGTAAGACCCAAACAAACATATAGTTAATGCCCAGTGCTATTGTTCTTAATCTAACTTCTAAGTGTGTGTCAATTCTATACGGGTTGGGTACATTCTTTTCCAGAAGGAATTGTTTGCTATGACTGTGCGCTGATGTTCTCTTTTCGTGTCCTGGTTAGAATAGGTCATCAATCTTTTCCTTTTGTTTTATTATTTTATTTCCCAACTACATAAGATGGGTTGCATCGGTAGAGGGTCAGCTTCCTGCGCGGCAGATGACTGGTTGCGACCCGCGACCGACTCAATCCTAAGACTTACACGAAATGGCATCTGGCGCTGCCCTCCTGACAGCTCTGAATGGAATAGCTCACTTCCGAGATAGCAAAGTTGGTTCCCACCTAGCTAGTAATCAAGCCCCCCCCCCTTGCTGTGCGAGCTGAAGCATGATCCTACACCTACATACCGGAAGTACAGGTATATTTAAAGTGATTAACACAATCTCACTACAAGTTACAACCCACACTAGAGAAGCAAAATGCATGGCAAAAGAGAGGAAAATATAGAGCAATGAAACCGAGTTTGGTCATCAAGAACCATGTGTGTAAAGGCTGAAAGGTTGCTTAAAGTAGTTGGTCTTGAGTGAAGGTTTAGGCTGAGTGGGACCCTCCACGCCAGGTCGCTGCTTCAGGCCTTTCTCGGAGACCAGTGGACAGCAACTCGTAAGACTATTACTAGGATAGGGCGAGCACTTGTTGCCTGCTTGATGGGATAATGTGACTTAGAGGGATCTAGTATCATGCTGCCATCCAATTGGTATCTCAGTCAAGCAGCACTATACATAAAGCCGCCAGAAGTGTGCACTGTTAAACACCGGTAACTGTCCTGCTTTAACTTCGGATGTTGCCTAGATATGAAACCTTAATCAGTCACTCTTTTGTTCTTGTTGCTGTTGGTATTGGTATTCACGCGTTTTATTCCTCGAAATCCCATGATTACAGAGAATGAGGTTCTGGTACTACTAGTGACAAATACAGATAAACACTAAACGATAATCTTACTGAGTGAGATATCGCATCATGGTGTCGATGGCCGAGTGTCCTAGTAAGGCAGCAGTATAAAGTCGCCATGAATTCATATTGTCACAAGTCGGTAACCATCCTGATATGACCATAGATGTTGCTATGACAGCAAAGAAACAAATGTTTCTCCTGCAATCAGCGATATGCCATATAGGTGACAGTTTCGTTGATACATACTTGACGAGTGCATTGAAACTATCCATTGATATAAACTTAATTATAGCAAAACAATGCGCATAGCTAACAGTGGAAACGAATTGATGCACCCGATAATGATAATTTACTTGTTTGGGTTTTTGGTTTTTGTTGTTTGTTGTACATGTGAATGTATGGGTTCTCGCTTCCCTCTCTTGACCAGACAGAAATGGCCGATTGAGTTGAGCGTCCGTCTCCCGTTTTGGCAGATCGTGGGATTCGAACCCACGGGTTCGAACCCTGGTCGAGTCAAACCAATGACTTAAGAATTGGCACTTGTCGCTTCCTACCCTGGCGCTCAGCATTACTAGGAGAGGGCAAGGACTGGTTGGCTCAGTGTCATGATAATGTGACTGAGTGCGATATCAGATCGTGTTGCTGTCGGTCTGTTCTCCCAGTGGGGCAACACTATAAAGTCACCATGAGTGCACACTGTGACAATTTGGTACCCATCCTGATATGACCTTATATGTTGTCAGGACGTAAAACTCCAACAACCAATCAACCACTTCCCCCTCTCGCCTCCCTGCCTCCTTAAGCCCATCCTTCACCCACCATCTCGCCACTTACTCCCCAACTGCCCAGCCCTCAGACCGGTAAGTTTACAAGCAGTAAGTCAAGTGAGGATGTTTAATGCCTGGACCGCAAGTACCCGGTGCGCCAATACCACGAGGAAGTGACCGGAATAAAGTATAGCCGGCCGGAACCAGCCTCGCGCCCATAGTGATAACCCTATCTTACCTCCACCAGGGGAGAGCGGTAGTGGTTCTCCGGGAACCAGCTTTTAAAGTTGCCTCGTCTGGTGGTTTGGAGTTGCTGCAATTTCTTTTAGCTATATTAGGCTGGTTGTTTTAGTCTACCCTTATTGTAGTTTGAAATAACTTTTTTTGTTACAAAGAAGCTCAAAAACCATGCTCAGCGGCGGACATGTTGACATTCGGCCCTCATGACTAAGGGTTTAGAATAATTGTTAAAAAGGAATTTTAATTAGTAGACAAGTTGTTGGAGCAAACAATGGATGCTATCAAATATAACTGTCACAAACAATTTGAGATCTTTGTAGGGCAGCAGGGTCTTTGTGTGAAAACACAGACGAACAAATTACACGCATTAACTTTTATTTATAAGGGTTTAGAATAATTGTTAAAAATGAATTTTAATGAGTAGATAATGTATTGGAGAAAACAATAAAAGCTATAAAATATGACTATCACAATCAATTTGAGATCTTTGTAAGGCAGCAGAGGCTTTTTGCGAACACACAGACATTCACATTTATTTATGTAGTTTGCTAATTTTGGAGATATTTGAAGGAAAAACATGCTAAATGAACTTCGGTGTGCACATTGGAATTCTGACACCTTCAGCAGTAACAGATTCTATTAACAATTTAGTATTAGGTTCTAATCAGCAACAAAATTAGTGCACCAGTATCTAAGCTGAATAGCAGTGTTCTCTGTGTCAGAGTGATTAGAATGTCTGGTCGGACTCCCAATCTGAAGGTCGGTGGTTTGATTCCCTGAGCTCCACCCCCCCCCCCTCACATCTTTGCCAATTTGGATTTCCACCGCTGTGTATAACTTACAGTGTCATCAAAGGCCAGTTGCTATTCTCTTTTGAGTGAGTGATATGGTGTCATCAAAGGCCATTTGCTATTCTCTTTTCTGTCCTTCAGCGGTAACTGTTAGCTAGGTCTATGTGGTGTGGGAGGTTAAAAATGCCTTGGGTCGGTAAAAGTGTAGGCTTGGGCTTTCTATTGACAAACTGTCTAATGGTGAAAACAAGTCTATTCAGACTTATCCATGAGAGACAGTATAAATCTTCAAGAAAAATAAATAACTATGATCAAATCTAGGTTTCAACAAGTTGATGCTTTCATCGGAATATGCGGCTTTAAGGCCCTGTCACATTATGGCGTATGGCGGGAGCATATTGAAAACCTACGTAAAAGCTGCGCGTGCCGGCCTATCATGACCTTTGGTGACCTCTCGGGTGGTTTTGAGCGTATGCGGAACCTATGAGGAGCTTACGAGGAGCGTATGAGGAGCGTATGAGAGCGTACTGTGACATTTTTTTACGGTTTTGATTGGCATATGGAGCGTGTGCGTAGCGTGTGCGTAGCGTGTGCATAGCATGTGCGTAGCGTGTGCATAGCGTGTGCGTAGCGTGTGCGTAGCATGTGCGTAGCGTGTGCGTAGCGTGTGCGTAGCGGGTGCGTAGCATGTGCATAGCGTATGAGGATATGAGTAGCGTATGAGTCAAGATCGATGTCGAGACCTATGGCATATGCTTGGAATACGCTGTGCATACGCTGGGCATATGCTAGGAGTATGCTCCCATACGTAACTCGTAGGTTATGCGTACACTACATATGCTAGAGATAAGCCGGTGACTCAAATTGAGCGTATGCATAACCTACGCCGGGCCACCCCTAGCATACAAGGAACGCACACTGGCGTATGAGGAGCGTACACCAGTGTATGAGTAGCGTATGAACCATACGCTCCCATAGGTCGAGATTTTTTTAGCATGCACAAAAATATTTGGACGGACGGACGGGAGAAAGCGTATGGCGGCGTACAACGGCATACGCCGGCATAGGCCGGCACATGACGGCCTATGCATAGCATATGCGTAGCGTATAGCGGCGTATGGCAGCGTATGGCGGCATATGGCGGCGTATGCCGACGTATATTACGTAACACGCCTACGCCGCCGTACGCTCCCGCAAAAAACCCTAATGTGACAGCCCCTTTAATAAAGCCACACTACAACCGCCGCATTGCTGATAGGGGTGAGGGTGGGGCAATGGGGGAGGGAGGATGTGGGGGGAATGGGTGTGTGGGCGTGGGAGGGAGGATGTGGGTTGAAAGCAATGAGACAAACAATTCTGCTATACAAATGGTGGGTGTGAGGGGAAGTGGGTGGGTAGAGTGTTGTTGGGTGGGAGGGGGATGTGGGTGGGGATAGGAGTTTGGTGGGTGTGGGAGGAGTGTGAGTGGGCGGGTTGGGCGGGGAGTGTCGGTGGCCTGCGTCGGGTTAGAGGATTGGGTGGGATTGTTGGTGGGTGGGAGGAGGAGTAGTGTGAGTAGGGTGGGGAGTGTTGGTGGGTGTGAGAGGAGTGTGAGTGGGTTGGTGAGTGTTGGGGGGTGGGAAGGGGTAGTTGGGGGTAGTTGGGAGTGGGTGTGGAGTGTTGGTGGGAGGTGGGAGGGAGGGGGAGTGTGAGTGGATGAAATCTGTTGGGTGGGTGGGAGGGGGAGTGGGTGGGAAGAATATTGATGTTGTTGGGTGGGAGGGGAAGTGGGTGGGGAGTGTTGGTGGGCGTCAGAGGGAGGGTGATTGGGTGTGGGGTGTTGCTAGGTTGGGAGGGGAGTGTTGGCCGGTGGAAGGGGGGAGTGGGTGGGTAGAGTGTTGGTGGGTGTGAGGGGAATGGGTGGGTAGATTAGAGTGTTGGTGGGTGTGAGAGGGAGTGTGAGTGGGTGGGGGAGTGTTTGGGTGGGTGGAGGAGTGTGGAGTGGGTAGGGAGTGTTTGTGGGTGGGAGGGGGGAGTGTTAGTGGGTCGGGGGAGGTTGGTGGGTGGGAGGTGTGGGTGGGGAGTGTTGGTGGGTGCTGAGAGGGAAGGTGTGACGTGGAGTGGTAAGAGTGTTGGTGGGTGGAGGAGGGAGTGGGTGGGGAGTGTTGGTGGGTGGGAGAGGGAGTGTGGAGTGGGTGGGTAGAGTATTGGGTGGGTGGGAGGGGGAGTTGATGTGGGGGGTGTTGGTGGGTGTGAGAGGAAGAGTTTGTGAGTGGCAATGGGTAGAGTATTGGTGGGGGGGGAGGGGGAGTGAGTGGGAGTTGTTGGTGAGGTGTGAGAGGGAGGGTGAGTGGGTGGGTAGAGTGTTGGGGAGCGGGCAAGGGGGAGTGGGTAGGGGGGGTAGGGATGTTGGTGGGTGTGAGCGGGAGTGTGAGTGGGTAGGGAGTGTTTGTAGTGTTTGGTGGGTGGGAGGAGGAGTGCGGGTGGGGAGTGGTTGGTGGGTGTGAGAGGTGGATGTGAGTGGGATAGGGATTGTATGTGGGTTGGGATGGGGGAGAGTGTGAGTGGGTGGGTAGAGTGTTGGTGGGTGGGAGGGTGTGTGGGTGGGAGTTTGGTGGGTGTGAGAGGGAGTGTGAGTGGGTGGGTAGAGTATGGTGGGTGGGAGGGGGAGTGGGTGGGAGTAGTTGGTGGGTGTAGGAGGAGGTGAGTTGGGTGTGCGTAGAGTATTGGTGGGTGGGAGGGGAGTTGGGTGGGGAGTGTTGGTGGGTGTGAGAGGGAGTGTGAGTGGGTGGGTAGAGTGTTGGTGGGTGGGAGGGGGAGTGGGTAGGGAGTGTTGGTGGGTGTGAGTGGGAGTGTGAGTGGGTAGGGAGTGTTGGTGGGTGGGAGGAGGAGTGGGTGGGGAGTGTTGGTGGGTGTGAGAGGGAGTGTGAGTGGGTAGGGAGTGTTGGTGGGTGGGAGGAGGAGTGGGTGGGTAGGGGAGTGTTGGTAGGTGGTATGGCCTGGGGAGTGCGGGAGGCTGTAGTGTGGGGGGATTGGGTGGGTGGTTTGGTGGATGGTGTGGAGTGCGGGAGGGTGGTAGTGTGGGTGAGCGATAGCGTGGGTGGGAAGGAAGAGGGTTGTGTGAGTGTGCGGTAGGGTGAGTTGGGAGTGGCTGACATGGTGTGTAGGCGGAAGACGGTGGGTGTGTGAGTGGGTGGTGGGATTAGTTGGTGAGTGAGTTTGTGTTTGTTTGTTGTAGTTGTACGTCCTAGCAACATCTAAGGTCATATCAGGATGGGTACTGACTTGTGACAGTGTGCACTCATGGCGACTTTATAGTGCTGCTCCACTAGGAAACCAGGCCACCAGCACCATGACCTGCTATCCCACTCAGTCACATTATCCTGACACTGAGCCATCTCCACGGTAGAGCGCTATGTAATGTTGGCTTATCAGCAGAGAAAATCTTAATTTGAGTTGTTGGTCTCCCTCCTTCCACCTGCTGTATGTATATATGTATGTATATATGCATATACATGTGCATACATATACATATGTATAGGTTCTGGCTACAAATGACAAAGAGAAACAAGAGAATAATGGGTTGGCAACTTTTATATATCAATATATCGACCAATGGCTCGGGCAATGGCTCAGACAAGGAAAATTATATGAAGAGTGAGACAAGTCAAACGCCCCGCAGCTGCTTGTACAGGCTGGCGCAGGACCGCAGCACGTGACGCAACACACCTCCACAGCACACAGAGCACAATAATTAAATAGATATGAGAATTCAAACAATGACATAATAATAACAATAATAAATAATAAGCAAAAGTGTATTTTCCGCTGCCTATAGACGTATAACGATTTATACACTCCACAAACATAAATATATAAGTATATGCATAGACATACATATAAATATATGAGAGCATCCGTCTCCTGTGCTGGTAGATCGTGGGGTCGTGGGTTCGAACCCTGGTCGAGTCAAACCAATGACTTACAAATTTAGACTTGTTGCTTCCTAGCCAGGCGCTCGGCATTATTAGTACAGGGCAAGGACTGGTGTGCTCAATGTCAGGATAATGTGACTGAGTGGGATACCAGGTCACGGTGCCAGCGGCCTGGTTTCCCAGTGGGACAGCACTATAAAGTTGCCATGAGTGTGCACTGTCACAAGTCGGTACCCGTCTTGATATGACCTTAGATGTTGCTAGGACATAAACCAACAACAAACAAACAAAATATAAATATATGCATATATTCATATATACATAATACGCTTTATCTATATGTGTAAATGTGTATGTGTATATATAATGTCACTCTATTACATTAAAAAGGCAGTTTCCAAAAACAGGAAAATATCATCCTGTGAATGAATGCTATTATGAGTATAACTAATGTGGTGACCTTTTGCACTGACAAAGTTGAAACAAAGGAAAGCTGTGCTAAATCACCTGACGCCGTTATAAAGACAAGTGGCGCCCCGTTACAAGAAGCTCAATGGGGGTTACATATTGTCTGCCATTTACCAGAGTCCAGTTCAGAGTACAGTTCAGAGCATTTACCAGAGTACAGTTCAAGCTTTATATTATAAGTCCAGATCGGTCACCTTTAAAATATAAAGCTTGAACTGTACTCTGGTGAATGCTCTCCAAACACAGCTCTGCAGGAATTGTCTGTCGGTTGTGTAACCCACTCATTTTCTTTCAAACTAAATTTTAAGCAGCTGCAATTTCGCGGCACAATATTGCACCGTGCAAAAGAATTAGAATTGAGCTGTTTGACACCCAGCACACACCCAGCACACAACCGGCACTCCCGCCACACACCGGGCACACACCCGGCACACACCCGGCACACACCCAGCACACACCCGGCACACACCCAGCACACACCGGGCACATACCCGGCACATACCTGCACCCCCGCGGCACACACCCAGCACACACCCGGCACTCACCCGGCACGCACCCGGCACACGGCCGTCTCCCGTGTTGGTAGATCGCGGGGTCGTGGGTTCGAACCCTGGTCGAGTCAAACCAATGACTTAAAAATTGATACTTGTTGCTTCCTAGCGTGGCGCTCGGCATTATTCGGATAGGGCAAGGACTGGTTGGCTCAGTGTCAGGATAATGTGACTGAGTGGGATATCAGGTCATGGTGCTGGTGGCCTGGTCTTCCAGTGGGGCAGCACTATAAAGTTGCGATGAGTGCGCACTGTCACAAGTCAGTACGCATCCTGATATGACCTTAGATGTTGCTAGGATGTAAAACAACAACAAACAAACAAACTTCTCCTGGTACCAAAACTACCAATCATTGGCAAAGCACAAGGCAAGGTTCGATTTTGTACATCTTTGAGTTTGGTTCATCAAAGGATGTGTGGTATGTGCTTCCTGTCTGTCGGAAAGTGCATATAAAAGACCCTTTGCTGCTTATTTGAAAGAGTAGCCCATGTTGCAGCAGCGGCTTTCCTCCAAAGAAATGTCAGAATGACCATATGTTTGACTGAAGTCCAATAGCCGATGATAAAAATCTATGCTGTCTGGAAGCATTGTTAAATAAAACAAACAATAACTCCGGTTCGGGAAGGTTCCACCCAGAAGGGGAACGCTCGATCCACTGGGGGCACCATTCTCGGTCTAGAGGCGTTGAAAACAGAAAGGTCTGTTGAGACAGTTCGGTGAATTTCTAGTAATCTTGTTGCTGTTGGTGTTGGGTCTATTTATCACAGCCGGTTCAATACGCCACTACTCTCCTCCCTTCGTCCTCCTTCTACACCTCTCCACCCTCCCCCACCCACGCCCACTCTCACGCCCCTTCACCCACCCTATCCCACCCTACCCCACCTTCACCCACGCTCCCACACCCTACCCCACCCTAGGCCACTCTCACCCACCATCTCCTACCCTCACCCCCCCCCCACACCCACTCTGTCCTAGTTCTACCCCCCTCACCCACCCTCACCCATCCTCCCTTACCCTTTCCCCCCAGCCACCACTCTCACCAACCCTCACGCACCCTCACCTACCCTCACCCACCATCTCCTACCCTCATCCCCACCCCTAGTCTCCCACTTACCTCCCTCACCCTACCTTCACCCACCCCCCCCCCACCCTCCCTACCATTTCCCATCAGCCCTCACTGCTCCCCCCCACTTACTCCCCCACCACATTGTCCCATCAATTCTCCACTACTCATTCTACCCCACCCTTCCGCTCCCGTCCCCTCCACCCCGCCCATTCCCTCCACTCACTGTCACCCCACTCACTCCCACCCATACCTTCCCCACCCACTCCTCCCACCCCTCACTCTCCTCCCACCGCCTCCCGCCCTACCATCTGTGTCCACGGTCTTCTGTCCTTCAGCAGTAACTGTTAGCTAGGACATAATGGTGTGGACCTACACAAGCGATGAGGAGCTCTGCATGAAGTATGCCTATGTACCGGAGGAGATTCCCAAGGGGCCACAACTACATATAGGCACGCCATCTAGCAGCCACACCTACATATCGGTGCGCCATCTAGCAACCACACCTACATATATGTGTGCCATCTAGCGGTCATACCTACATATAGGTGTGCCATCTAGCGGCCATACCTACATATATGCGCGCCATCTAGCGGCCACACCTACATATAGGCACGCCATCTAGCAGCCACACCTACATATAGGTGCACCATCTATCTGTCACACCTACATATATGCGTGCCATCTAGTGGCCATACCTACATGTAGGTGCGCCATCTAGTGGCCATACCTACATATATACGCGCCATCTAGCGGCCACACCTACATATAGGTGCGCCATCTAGCTGCCACACCTACATATATGAGTGCCATCTAGTAGCCATACCTACATATAGGTGCGCCATCTAGCGGCCATACCTACATATATACGCTCAATCTAGTGACCACACCTACATATAGGTGCGCCATCTAGCGGCCATACCTACATATATGTGCACCATCTAGCGGTCATACCTACATATAAGTACGCCATCTAGTGGCCACACCTACATATAGGCGCGCCATCTAGCGGCCACACATACATATAGGTGCGCCATCTAGCTGCCACACCTACATAAATGTGCGCCATCTAGTGGCCACACCTACATATATGCGCGCCATCTAGCGTCCACACCTACACATAGGTGCACCATCTAGCAGCCATACCTACATATAGGTGCGCCATCTAGCGGTCATACCTACATATAGGCACGCCATTTAGCGGCCACACCTACATATAGGTGTGCCATCTAGCGGCCAGACCTACATATAGGGGCGCCATCTAGCGGCCATACCTACATATAGGCGCACCATCTAGCGGCCATACCTACATATAGGCGCACCATCTAACGGCCACACCTACATATAGGCATGCCATCTGGCGGCCATACCTACACATATGTGCGCCATCTAGCGGCCACACTTACATATAGGTGCGCCGTCTAGCGGCCACACCTACATATAGGCCCGCCATCTAGCGGCCATACCTACATATATGCGCGCCATCTAGCGGCCACACCTATATATAGGCGCACCATCTAGCGGCCATACCTACATATAGGTGTGCCACCTAGTGGCCAAACCTACATATAGGCACGCCATCTAGCGGCCACACCTACATATAGGCACGCCATCTAGCTGTCCCACCTACATATAACATGTAAGGCACACACCACGCGCAAGTATGATTGTGTCTTCACCATGTGATTGTGTCTTTACGAATAATAGACATATTCTCAAGTATAGTCTTGGGATGGCTTGACTGGGTAGGAAGGGAGTGCGCTTCCCATGTAGCGAGGCTAAGAATCAACCTTCCACTGAGTCGAATCAAATACTTACAAAACTGATACTTGCCTGGTGCTCGGCTTCATTCGGATATAGCCATGGCTGTTGGCTGCAGTGTCAGGATCATGTCATCGCTCTGATGACCACTATGTATCAAACAACGAGGTGTAAGATATTATGTCACTGCTATTTAGATATATATTTGAAATAGCGATAGTTGTTGCTACTGTGGGTGCGGTTGCGACAGCAGTTCAAATTGCAGTTGCGAAAGCAATTGTGATTGCAAGTGCGATAGTGATGATACTAATAATAATAAACTTGTATCTTCCCCTCTGCTCCGACCAGACGTCAGAAGATGATATCGACCTGCTTTCGCAATTGCTATCACGATAACGATTGGTATTCTAATTATACGATAGTGATTGAGATAGTACTTGCGATAGGAGTTATGATGGCAGTCGTGATAGAAATTATGATAGCAATTGCAGTAGTGGTAGCAGTTGTTATTGTGATAGTGATTGCGATAGTGATTGCGAAATCGATTGCAATAGCGACTGCGATAGCGATTACGATATTGATTGCGATTGTGTTAGCGATTGCAATTGTATTAGCGAATGCGATCGTGTTAGCGAATGTGATAGTGATTATCATTGCAGTAGCGATTCCAACAGCGATTGCGATAGCGATTGTGATAGCGATTCTGATAGCGATTGCGATAGTGATTGTGATTGGGATAGCGATTGTGATTGCGATAGCGATTGCAATAGCGATTGTGATCGCAATAGCGATTGCGATTACAATTGCTGTTGCGACACCAGTTGCGATTGCGACAGTTATAATAATAATTATAAAAAAGTAATAATCTTGCATCTCCTGCCCCCTCCCTCCATTCCTCACAGCCGTCAAAAGAAGACATCGACCTGCTCTACATTCCGCAGCTCGCCAAGTGCGACTCTGCGCACCTGGACACGTGGCTCGGCACCTTCTACGCCTACAAGGGCCTGCTGCTGCTGTTCGGCGTCTACATGGCGTGGGAGACGCGACACGTGAAGATCCCCGTGCTGAACGACTCGCAGTACATCGGCATGAACATCTACAACGTCGTCCTCATGTCTGTCACCGTCGTCGCACTGTCCAGCATCCTCACCGACCGTCCGACGCTGTCGTACGCCGTCGTGTCGGCCCTCATCATCCTGTCCACGACGGGTTTGCTTAGTCTGCTCTTCCTGCCCAAGGTGAGACTCTTCATGGTGGTCCGTAGCTGGTGTGTTTCCTGTTTTACTTTAGCTTTGCCATATGAGGAGGAGTTCAGGCGCAAAACCCCATCAACACCAATCCAAATATTTAGATAAGCATTGCAGTCAAAGTATAAAAAGGTTCATTTTTTACATGCATCTTTTTTGTTTGTTCATTGTTCCAGAACTATATCATCACAAGAAAAGTGAATTAGTGAGAATTAAAATTACCCTTTTTTTTCTTTTCTTGAAGATTTATACTGCCTATTATGGATAAGCCTGAATAGACTTGTTTTCACCATTAGACAGTTTGTCGATAGAAAGCCCGAGCCTACACTTTTACCGACCCAAGGGATTTTTAACCTCCCACACCACATAGACATGGTATGAGAGCAACTGGCCTTTGATGACGCTGTAAGTTATCCACAGTGGTGGAAATCCAAATTGGCAGAGGTAGGGGCATGGGGAATCAAACCACCAACCTTCAGATTAGGAGTCTGACCTAGAAAAATGTCAGACACTCTAACCACTCCGCCACAGAGAACACCACAGTTAAAGAAATCTGTTATTTTAATTTGATTTTTGGATTGGCGTTTACAGGGTTTTGCACCTGAACTCGCTTCTATTTTTAACTTGGAAAAGCTTTTTATTGTCTGGTTTTATTTCTCATGTACTATTTGTGATTTTACCTACCCCAGGTGTATGCTCTTTTGGCATACATTTCTGCGTTTTATTTTACCTGTGTAAAATGAAATCTTTTAGTCGGTCATGTTTAACGACTGTATGATCCCCAATAGCCGAAGTTTACATGTACACAGGCACAGCAAAGTTATGCTGGGGGTTTGCTAAACAAATAAGCAAACAAATTCTATCTTTTGTTTATTTAGGCTTCTTTAGCCATACTTGGGTTTCCTGAAGGTTAATGTAGATCTACATAGGTGTGCTTCCTGACTGTGGAAAAGTGCATGTGAAAGACCCTTTGCTGCTTATCGGAAAGAGTAGCCTATGTGGCGGCAGTGGGTTTCCTCCAAAGAAATGTCAGAATGACCATATCTTTGATCGATGATACCAATCAATGTGCTCTGGAGGCTTCGTTAAATAAAAGAAACAATGACTCCGGTTCGGGAATATTTGTCATTTATCTAAAATTCCAATGTTTCTCTCTGTGTTGCCGTGGTAGCGGTCCTGGAACTCACCCGCACTATTAATGTTATGGCAGACAAACAGATTATGATAGAGGGTCCTGACTAACTGAAAAACATGGCCACCAAAAATCCCTAGGCGGGGAGAGGCCTCCTAGTAGCCCATAGAGTAACATAGGTTTGGCTGATTTACTTGGGTATACATAGGTTTGCACATAGGTTTACATAGGCTCGCCTAAGATCACTTGCGCTCTGTTGATGCGCGAAAAGGAAGAGAGGAGGCGGGGGTGGAAATAAAGGTTTTTATTTTCACCTCAGAGACAAACAGGGCATACAGGGTAACAGGGAAGAGAAGTAAATAAAGAACAAGGATAAAATGATGATGAGCGGAGTAAATAAGGAGCAGAGTTCAAAAGTCAGTGGAGTGAGGGGGTGCCGAGGAGCCCTCCACCTGAGGAGGAGAAGGTAGGAGGAGTGTAGGGTGGGTGGGTGGTGAAAAAGGAGAGATCTGGGAAGGCGGCAGGAGGGCGAGTGCCTGAGGGAGGCCGGGGGGCGGCCTTATAAGGGAAGAGGGAGGGGCGACAGCAGGTGAGTGTGAAAGCTGCCGGCCCGGGGGAGGGCGAGAGGTGGCGAGCAGCGGCGTCGGGTGAGGCGTGAGCGCCGCGCGACGCGGAAGGCGGGGGAGGGGGGGGGGGCGCGCCGCGCCGTCTGCCGAGGTGGGAAAGCAGCGCGACAGCGCGGGGCGGGGGGAGGGTCTCTTCCTCTCCTCGCATCAAGCGTAATGCTTCGCATTACGACCGATGCGCGAAAAGGAAGAGAGGAGGCGGGGGTGGAAATAAAGGTTTTTATTTTCACCTCAGAGACAAACAGGGCATACAGGGTAACAGGGAAGAGAAGTAAATAAAGAACAAGGATAAAATGATGATGAGCGGAGTAAATAAGGAGCAGAGTTCAAAAGTCAGTGGAGTGAGGGGGTGCCGAGGAGCCCTCCACCAAAAGTAGGAGAGGGCTTGAGGCGCGCCCGAGGTGATGATCCGAGGCGGGGGTCCGGAGGTGGAGGTCTGGGCGGAGAAAGCTGGCGGCGCGCCCGAGGCGGAGCAGGTGGGGCGGGCCGGCCGAGCGGTGGGCCGTGTCGGGGGTCAGGCTCCCTCTCGGGGCGGGGAGTGTCGGGGGCCTGCATCGACAGGGAGCGGGCGGCCAAAAAAGGGAAGGCCCGCTCCTTGGCGGGATCCGGTGAGGAGGTCCGACCAGGGTCGAGCAGGGGGGCAGCGAAGTCCTCGGGGCTGGATGGGGTGGTGGTCGGGGTCTGGGCGGTGTTGAAGGCGGTGTCGTGAGGATCGGTGGCAGAGGGTTCCTCCTGAGGCTGGGCTGGGATGCGGTCCGAGGTGTGATGCCCGAGGTGATGATCCTCGGCTGGGGCTTGGCGGCGCTGCGTTCGATGGTCACTGGGAGGTTGTCGGCTGGGCTTGCGGGGCTGTCGGCAATGGTGGGGGTGAGGCGCCGGAGGGATCCCCCCGGGCCGGCCGGGGTGAGGCCGGCGGATCAAAAATCCGCCGAGGTGGCGGGGGTCTGGCGCTCACGGGCTTGCTTGGTGATGCAGTCGGCCTCGGAGTGCATAGTGAGTACGCGCCTCACGTTTGCGCAGTAGGCGCATGCGTGACGGCGCTTGTCCCCCGCCTCGCCGTGGGCTTCCCCGACGGAAGCCCGATCGCACGAGGCGGGGTCTCGGTTCCAGGCCGGGCAGGGAGCCCCGTGAGTGAGCCTGTCGTAGGCGACTCGGGCGTCGACTTGGACTCGGGTGAAGTGGGGGGCTCGGTGTGGAGGGTCGAGTTGGCGGGGTGCGGTGGCGGTAGTCTGCTGAGGTGGCATCGCTATGCACTCTACCCTAAGGAGGTTGATGGCCACTGGGTCGTGCCACCCGTGGGGGAGTCGGCCGTCCGCGATCCAGGTAAAGACCGTCTCGGAATAATGGCGGACGGTCGCCCACGGGTAGACGAGGTGATCGTGGAGGACGGTGAGGATGTGGTGGTGTAGTCCGGGGGCGGAGTGGGCGGGGAAGTCGGGGTGGTTGATGAGGGTCAGAAGGGCGAGGTTATACTCGTCCTTCGTCGCTTCCCCCCTCTTGACCGACTTCCTCTCCGCCCCTCTCTGCACAAGGTCGGAGGGGAAGAGATAATCGGCCGGAAGACCTTGCCGCCTCACTGAGTGGCGCGCCTCGGCGGAGGCCAGGATCTCCCGGACGGCGTCGGCTGCGGATACCGGGGTGTGCTGTGTCGGCTGCGGGTGGTAGGCCGGGGACGTCGGCAGAGGAGCATGGCCGCCGAGGTGGTGATACCGCTCGTACTGTGGATGGGCGGCCCCTGGCAGGGCTGCAGGCGGCGGCGGCGGCCTGGGACTCACCGAGGCGTGCGCCCGAGGTGCGGGGGCCGGGGCGGCCCGGTGTCCGGGGGAGGGCGCCTCGGGGATGGGCCCCGCCTCCCCGGTCTGTAAGCCGTCGATCCTTGCGTGGAGGTCCGCGGTCGACTGGCGTTGTTCCAGCCGGATGCGCTGTAGTTCCCCCAGGATGGCATCGATGCCCGAGGCGCGGCGTGAGGTGCCCGGCGAAGAGGGGGTCGCCGGGGCGGATGGGGGTGGCTCGTCCCGCCTCGGGGTTGTAGCCGGCCCCGGGGTGCCGTGGGCGGATGCCCGGGCGCCCTTCCGTCCTTTTCCCTTTCCGGGCATGGTGTAGAAGTCCGGGGGGGGCGCGCCGTCTGCCAAGGTGGGAAAGCAGCGCGACAGCGCGGGGCGGGGGGAGGGTCTCTTCCTCTCCTCGCATCAAGCGTAATGCTTCGCATTACGACCAAAGTTGCATAGTCTGATGGTTTTGAGTTTCTCAAATTTTCTGAGATAAATACATTTTGTCGATCGTTATTATGTACCTTACTTTAGCTTGAAGTAACATTTATTTTAAGTGGCTAACTTTTTAGATATTTGAAGTGGAACTATGCAAAATTAATTCTGGCAAGCTTGTCAAAGCTCTGACCCCATAGGCTTCTGCAGTAACATGTTCTATTCAATTGCCTCGGTATTCCTTTCTGTGTGGTGACAAATGTTTAATAAGTGCACCAGTATTTAAGTTAGATATGTAGAATCAAATTTAGATAATTGTTTTGGTTTTGAAAATTTGATATTTTCATCGGACTATGCAGCTTTAAGCTCCTGCGAATTCACGTGATTCACTTAGGCTCACTTAGATACAGTTATGTTCACTTATGCTCACTTAGCTTCACTGTGGTTTATTTTGGTTTACTGTGGTTTACCTAGGTCTACTTAGGCTCATTTGGGCTTACATAGGTTCACTTGGGATCACTTGGGTTCATTTAGGTAGGTGCACTTGGGTTCAGTTGGGTTCACTTAGACTTCTGTGGTTTATTTAGGTTTTACTCAGGTTTATCTAGATTTACTTAGGCTCACTTAGGCTCTCTTAGCTTCTATAAAGATTGAAACCTGACATTGTCATGCTGTTTTCTTAATAACATATTTGTTTTATTTCTGTGAGATTCTCATTAGGAGTGAGTTTCGTCCCAATGTCCCCCCCCCCCATTTTCCTACACTCCTCACTCCACCCCCAGCGTACGGCCATGTATGTGGGGGATGGCTGATTAAATGCCCTAGTGCTTGGGATCGGGTTAGAGGTAGAGGAACCAACGGGATGGCTGAATGAGGTAGAGCGTCCGTCTCCCGTGTTGGTAGACCGTGGGATCGTGGGTTCGAACCTTGGTCGAGTCAAACCAATGACTTCAAAATTGATACTTTTTGCTTCCTAGCCAGGCACTTGGCATTATTAGGATAGGGCAAGGACTGGTTGGCTCAGTGTCAGGATAACATGACTGAGTGGGATATCAGGTCATGGTGCTGGCAGCCTGGTCTCCCAGTGGGGCAGCACCATAAAGATGCCATGAGTGTGTACTGTCACAAGTCGGTACCTGGCCTGATATCACCGTAGACGTTGCTAGGATGTAAAACAACAACAAACAAACAAGCAGAGGTAGAGGACGCTGCATGTCCCAAACAGACACCACGTGTCCACGTCGCGCATGCGTCATTCTCCAACTAACATCACACAGGGCGTGGAGTAATTGGGGTCCCGGTAACTAACTGAATGTCGACCTTCTTTTCCTTTTTTTTCTTCTTGAAATTAGACAAACAAAACCTGAGCTTACCTATTATCTTATTATTAAAGCTGTATAGTCCGGTGAAAACTTCAAATTTTCAAAATGAAAACAATTATCTGGATCTGATTCCACATATAGATACTGGTGCACTTGTTAAATAATTGTCACCACTTAGAAGGGAATACTTAGGCAATTTAATAGAACCTGTTACGGCAGAAGCCTAGGATGACAGAGTTTTGGCATGGTTGCCAAAATTAATTGTGCATAGTTGCATTTGAAATATCTCAAAAGGTAGCCTTTTAAAATAAGTTACTTCAACCGAAAGTAAGGTAGATTATAAGAATCAACCTATTATATTTATCTCAGTAAATGACAGAAACTCAAAACCATCGGACTATGCAACTTTAAGGAACACATGTATGAATATGTCTAGAAATATCTTTTTAAATCGTATGTAAATATACAGGCATATTCAAATGTATATATGCTTAGATATAGGTGTATTTATGTGCACGACCGGACTTGCTGGGCCAATCGGTAGAGCGCAGGTTTCCTGTTCTGAAGGTCGGGAGTTCGATTCCTGGCCAACTCAAACCAGTGACTTACAAAATTGATAAATGTTGCTACCTAGCCTGGCACTCGACATTCCTAGAATTGTGCAAGGACTGGGTAGCTCAGTGTCAGTATAATGTGACTGAGTGGGATATCGGGTTATAGTGCCAGAGAGCTGATCTCCCACTCGTGCAGCACTAAAAAGTCGCTGTTATGATATGACCATAGATATTGCTAGGATGTAAAGCGCCAGCATGCATACATTTATGTGCACATAAATCTATTTTTCATTCATGGTTTGTTTGTTGTTGTTTTACGTCCTAGCAACATCTAAGGTCATATCAGGACTGGTACCGACTTGTGACAGTGCGCACTCATGGCGACTTTATAGTGCTGTCCCATTGGGAAACCAGGCCACCAGCACTATGACCAGATACCCCACTCAGTCACATTATCCTGAGACTGAGCCAACCAGTCTTTGCACTATCCTAATAATGCCGAACGCCTGGCTAGAAATACTTGTGTGTGCAATATGTGCAATGTTATGCATTATGTGAATATAAGCAAGTGGCTATTCAACACTATATAACACTGTAGTATGATGCATGCATTTCTGATATGTGTCTAGGCTAGTTCCTCCAACTGACACCGCAGCGCTGATTCACTCCCTTTACACCTTTCACGAGAGAATGATTATATATTTAGTTGGTTTTTGTTGTTGCAAATTTGATTTAGTATGTATGTATATATATTCTGAATTCCAGTATACATAAATATGTCAGAACTACACTGGAACACTTCTTTTCCAATCCCCAAATATAGATTTATGATTAACTGTAAACTCTGTAAACAATTCGTGTATTTGTACAAATACAAAAACAAAGTTGAATTTGGTGGGGAGTATCGGTGTTTTGTTAGTGATCCGCCGTCCGAGCATGTGCACTTTGCTGTTGAGCCTGGAGTAAGTGGTCTTCTATTGGGAGAAATGATTACTGCCAGTCCATGGACGACTACCAGAAGCAATCCAATGGGAAACTACATACCGTATTTCCCCTATTAGCACACGGCTATTAGTTTGTTTGTTGTTGTTGTACGTCCTAGCAACATCCAAGATCATATCAGGATGGGTACCGACCTGTGACAGTGTGAACTCATGACAACTTTATAGTGTTGCCCCACTGGAAGACCAGGCCCCAGCACCATCACATTATCCTGATGCTCTGCTAACCAGTCCTTGTCCTATCCTGTTAATGCAGAGCGTCAGGCTATGTAGTAACAAGTCTCAATTTTATAAGACATTGGTTTGACTTAGATGGGATTCAAACTCCCGACCTTCCGCACTTGAAACCTTTGCTCTACCGATTCGGCCAGCGCGTCCGGTTCACTGGTGTTATTTGCTCCTCAGTCTGAACCTGACTGATTGGGGCTTTACATCCTAGCAACACCTGAGGTTAACTCAGGAAGGGAACTAACTTGTGACTGGGTGCACTCATTGCGGCTTTATAGTGCTCTCCGACTGGAATACTACACTTCCAGTATCACGATCTACTAACACCATTAGTCATATTATCCTGATACTTAGCAATTCATCCCTTGACCTATCTTAGTAATGCCAAGTGTTAGGCGATGTAGCGACAAGTATCGCTTGTGTAAGTCATCTGCCTGACTTGGCCACGGTTCGATCCCATGTCCTCCCACATAGGCGGCGGATACTCTAACAACTATGTCATATTTGTAAGATATGTGGTTAGTCGTGGTTAGTGTGTGTATTTGTGAATGATGTGGTAAGGGTAGTAATAGATTGTCTTTGAGATGTACATTTAATAGGTAGATAAATATGTTGGTTGTTGGAGGTTTACGTCCTGGCAACATCTAAGGTCATATCAGGATGGGCACCGACTTGTGACAGTGTGCACTCGTGGCGACGTTATAGTGCTGCCCCACTGGGAGACCAGGCCACCAGCACCATGACCTGATATCCAACTCATTCACATTATCCAGGCACTGAGCCAACCAGTCCTTGCCCTATCCTAATAATGACGAGCTCTTTGATAGGAAGCGACAAGTATCAATTTTTAAGTCATTGGTTTGACTCGACCAGGGTTCGAGCCCGTCTGTTCGAATCCCACAATCTACCATGGAGAGTTCGTTGGATATGATTGTTTGTTGGGGTTTTATGTCCTAGCAACATTTAAGATCATGTCAGGACGGGGAGCGACCTGTGACAGTGTGCCCTCATAGCGATCGTATTATGATGTCGGACTGGGAGTCCAGGCCATCGCGATATCCAACTCAGTCACATTATCCTGACACTGAAAAGGCCAGTCTTTGCCAAATCCCATTAATGCCTAGAACCAGGTAGACAGCGACAAGTATCAACTTTTGAATCATTGTGTAAAGTCGTCGGCTGGCAGCTGTAGTTGTGTAGGCAGGCTAATATGAAATCACTACAGGCAACTAGAAGTAAGGCAGAGTATAGAGTGAAAGGTAGAGAGAGCTTGCACCCTCAGGTTTATTATTATATAGTGGTTGTGGAATCCAAGATGGCTTGTCACATGACCAGAACCTCAACAGTAAACATTCACATGTCCACCAATCAACAGTATGCATTCTAGTATCCATGCCTTGGTTGTTTTGGCCTACCTGCCCTGTTGTGTCTGGGTGTGCAGTGATCCGTATCCAAAGGTTAGGAGGGAGGGGGTTGTGAGCAGAGCTGCTAAGGCCCTATCACACTAACAGTAGTGCCCCTCTCACACTATCTATAGAATACACAATGTCTATTTAATCTAGGTAAAGGATCACCAGCACTACACAATACCACATGCATTTGGTCACATTACATCATTTACCTTATATATAACATTTGTAATCCCATTATAAAAACACGGGTCTCTGCCGCTGTGAGAACCCTATGTGATTACAATACTCTCCCCCTTCATTCAACCTGTGATGCAATTAGCCTGATCAATTTAACCATGTCTATGAAGAGGAAGGAAAACTAGTCACAAGGATGAACAGTGAATAAGTTGTGCTTTATTGGCAGCAACTCCTGTCATCCCCCATTCATGTGACCTAGCACCTGTACTCCTCCTATACTGCCCACACTATGTCTCATAGTCTTTTAGCCTGTATGTTGAACCAGTGCCCACAACCCATGGGACAGGAGTCCTATGGCTGTGGATACACTCAATTAGAATAGCTGAATTTTGATAGCATCAGACAGAGTGTCTGGGGTCCTGCTCAGAAGTTGGTCTGTCTCACTCAAGAGCCAGGATGAGAGTGATTTTCCTTCAGTGTGTCTGAAGCAAACTCATGAATAATTAATTAGCTGAGACTAGTGTGTGGGTCAGGATAGGCCAAGAGAGTCAGGTGACCAGACATTCCCCAACCAGCCAATGAGACACCTCCCCACAGACTGGGTGGGTGACCACCCCATTAGGGGCTGTCACTCAAGCCATCTGCAGGTGGTGCACTCTATACATATGCTAATGAGGCTGGTGGGTCAGTCGGTGGTCTTGGGTGGACAGGATGTTGCAACAGTTACAGATTTATATATAGTAAAATCTTTCTTTTCCTCTTTTGTATTCTTTATGAACACCAAGAGAACATTTCAACCATCATGTACTGTTTCTTACAAAGGAACTCTTTTCATTAACTCCAAACATCATATATAACAGATAGTTTACTCTATTCAGCATCATGTACATTTCCATCAACTCCACTCTTAGTAGATAACATATAGTTTACCTCACTCAGTATCATGTACAATGGGAGTGGACTTTTGTTGACTTTAGTTTACTTTTAGTTTACATACTATCAGTCCCACTCCAGCATCCAAGAATAATAATGCTCTCTGCCAATATATAATTCTTAACCGAAAATCCGTATATTTTTACACCATGTTCACATTACCCACCAATGTGTAATTATCGGAATATTTTACAATTGGTTTGACTCGGCCGGAGTGCAAACCCATAGCCTCTAATACTGAAAGCCAGTCAACGCTCTTAGTAAATCTTATCGAATCGGTCATTCCGTCCGGTCAAGACCAGTGTATGATGATCTTTTATTAATAGGGTACGCGGTGCCGGGTACCAGAATGCTGTTTTATTGTAGCAGCTACATGGTACTCATTATTGAGTACCTGTTCTTTATTGTGTCCGTTAATGTGACAATGAGAATAGTAACCCTGAGAAAGAACAGCTTCTAATATAATGAATGATAACCTGGGTTCACATGGTAACGGCGGCCTTAGAAAATGACGGGCTAGTTGTTCACAAGATGTTATCCAAGGTCTTGTAAACTTCTGCTAACCATTCATTAACATTCACCTTTTTTTAATATATATATATTTTTTAATAAAACAATGTAGCGTTTAACAGTCAATCCTTGGGAGGGGGAGGAGGAGGAGGAAACATGGCAAACAGTTTTAGTCAAGTGTTGGCTTCAGAATGGGGTGAAAATGTGGCGTGCAGTTAAGGCGATGGGCTTTCGTCAATTGTGTTGACGGTGTGTTAGTGAATCAGGTACTGCTCACGGGGGTCAAAGGTCACGCTGAGCAGCTCACAGGGGCTAAAGCGTAGCGAGGTGCTGCGAAGTGGAAGTGCATATTGCGCATGACCCAACGTGACAAGGGGGAATAATGGACGGCTAGTCCATGAATATTAACAAGCACCGGGTGAAGGGGGCAGACACTGATCGGACGTTTAATCAGCATACAGATCGGGCTGCAGTCTCGGCCAACCCGCCCACCTCCAACCAGACTCCAGTCTCGGCCAACCCGCCCACCTCCAGCCAGACTCCAGTCTTAGACAACCCTCTACACTTCAGTCATGGATAATCATCATACAGATCGGGCTGCAGTCTCGGCCAACCCGCCCACCTCCAACCAGACTACAGTCTCGGCCAACCAGCCCAACTTCAACCATACAACCCACCAGACTCCAGTCACTGATAACCCACCAGACTCCAGTCACAGACAACCCACTAGACTCCACTTTTGTACAACCCACCTGACTCCAGTCTTGTGCAACCCACCAGACTCCAGTCACTGATAACCCACCAGACTCCAGTCTTGCACAACTCACCTGACTCCAGTCTCAAGCAACCCACCAGACTCCAGTCACAGACAACCCACTAGACTCCACTTTTGTACAACCCACCTGACTCCAGTCTTGTACAACCCACCAGACTCCACTCACTGACAACCCACCAGACTCCAGTCTCAAGCAACCCACCAACCTCCAGTCTCAGACAACCCACAAGCCTCCAGTCTCAGACGACCCACCAGACTCCACTCACAGACAACCCACCAGATTCCCTGTATATTCTCACAAGCCTCCTGACTCCAGTCTTGAACAACCCACCAGACTCCACTGTTGTACAACCCACCTGACTCCAGTAGTGTACAACCCACCAGCCTCCAGTCTCAAACAACCCACCACACTCCACTCACAGACAACCCACCAGATTCCCTGTATATTCTCACAAGCCTCCTGACTCCAGTCTCAGACAACCCACCAGACTCCAGTCTCAAGCAACCCACCAGCCTCCAGTCTCAGACAACCCACCAGCCTCCAGTCTCAGACGACCCACCAGACTCCACTCACAGATAACCCACCAGATTCCCTGTATATTCTCACAAGCCTCCTGACTCCAGTCTCGGACAACCCACCAGACTCCAGTCTCTGACAACTCACCTGTCTCCAGTCGCAGACAGCTCACCTCTTGCAGTCAGCCACAACCCAACAAACTGACGGCTTTAAGTTAACCCCAACTTGCTGCATGTAACAATCCGCATGAATGGAGTAGATCGACCCGATATTCTCACAAATCTGACCATTTTGGAGTTTCATGTAATTAATACATTTTTCACAAAAGTGACGCAAAAGTGACGCAATATGTTAGCTTTTCACCATGAATATTATTCTTGCTGCTGATACGATATAAAACCATCACCAATAAATCGATAATTCATCATAGTATAGACACCATGAAAATGGGCTTCAAACCTGATTACTGCGAAGTGTACGGCAGGCATTACAGCCATAATCCGCCATTGCTCAGTGAAAGGGTGCCAAAACTGCGCGCCTCGGGGGACGCCAGCGTGCCGCCACTTCGAGGCTAACACCCGGCAGGCATTTGCACCAAAGTAACAAACCACTGCAGCCCTCCCTCTCACTCCAACCCGGTCCACATTGTGTCTGGGAATTACTACTACCAGTCCACGAACAGTCCTTTTGGAGTAAAGTAAATTAAATAGGTGATTTCTTTTTAAACTCAGGTGTACTTGGATATATTATGTAGTTTATATAATGTATATGCTTCATATGTCGTATATTTGATGTATTTAATATATGTTATATAATTTCCATAATTTATTTATTTTGTATAATTTATATATTTTAATATTTTATACATTTATATCTCTTATGTATAATATTTTTATGATTTATATATTTTACTCATGTTACTATTTTGTATAGTTTATATAATTGATATATGTTATGTCATGTATCTTAGGTATTTTATATATTTACATTTGATATAGTTTATATAATTTATGTTTTTATATTTTATATAATTCAGATATTGTATATAATTTATATATCTATTTTAATTAATTTGTATAATTTATATATTTCAATATGTTATATATTTGATATAATTTATATTTATATAAATGTTTCTTCATATTTACAATATATAAATATAAGTATATATATATTATAACCTGACATTTAATAGTGAGGTTTGACTCGTATCGTTAGTTATGTTTATTGACGGTGCGATTATTTCAGTCAAGTCATATGAAATTATGTTGGCCTTAAAACTATTGTTGCAACAATGAAAGTAAAAATATTTTTTAAATTTTAAATGACAAAATAAAAGGGACCATCCATTTATCTATGCAGCAAGCTCAGTCCCACCAAACACTGCGGCACTGCTTCCCTAGTGCTTCCCAGTGAAGCGCCACCTGGAGTGTGAGTGTATGAGATGGACCACCTGTTATGTACAGAGACAGGTTATTCCTAGCGTGGTCACATGATCAACCGCCGCCATCACAGCTGGGGCTTCGAGGACTCGGGACACGTGACCCGGGGTCACTCCATGACCACTATTTCCTCTCGGCGGAGAGAATAAAGATTGGAATCTGCACTACCCTCCTTTCTTTCCCCTCGCCCTCCATCATTCCCTGATTCCCTCCATCCTTTCCTTCCTTCCATCCTTCCTTTCGTTCCCTTCCTTCCATCCCTCTTCCCCTTCCCTCCCTCCCTCGCACCCTCCTTCCCAACCTCCTTCCCTCGCTCTTTCCTTCCCTTTTCTCCTTCCTTCCCTCCCTCCCTCCCTCCTTCCTTTCCTCCTTCCTTCCCTCCCTCCATCCTTCCTTCCTTTCCTCGTTCCTTCCCTCCCTCCATCCTTCCTTCCTTTCCTCCTTCATTCCCTCCCTCCATCCTTCCTTTCCTCCTTCCCTCCCTCCATCCTTCCTTCCTTTCCTCCTTCCTTCCCTCCCTCCATCCTTCCTTCCTTCCCTCCTTCCCCCTCCTCCTTCCTTCCTCCGCGATTTTTATATTCACCAATTAACGTTAAGCAAAATATATATTATATGTATATATATATAATAATATATGACAGCAATTGATTTGTTCGAATCCTGTGCCATAAACTTAGATGTTGCCAGAACATCAAACACAAACAAGAATGGGTTAGATGTGGACAATAACATAGAACAGTTGAAACCTGATTCCGGCATTTTTCTGCGATTCATTGACAATGCTAATCCTATGGGGGAAAGTTCACGTTTTCGCGGAAATTCGCCTTTGGCGCCAAAGTCTCGGCCCGATTTCCGCATTTTTTGTCGAAGACCACTTCCATCCCTGTAATACGCACATAATGGTTTATGTGTTACATAATGCTAGGTGACCTGACAGGTTAGGTTTGTTTTCTGTCTTCCAGATCTATGCAATAGTGAAGCACAACGGCAGTCCGATCATCACCTCGGCCGGCCTCACGGTCGAGGCCAACACGCGCCGGTTCGCAGTGGACGAGAAGAAGGAGCTCTACTATCGCGCAGAAGTGCAGAACAGGGTCTACAAGCGGGAACTCATAGAGGTAAGTAAGGGGATACCCACACACCACACACACCACACTCACTACACACACCACACACACACCACGCAGAAGTGCAGAACAGGGTCTACAAGTGGGAACTCATAGAGGTAAGTAATTTGATACCCACACACCACACATACCACACTGACGCACACCACACACCACACACACCGCACAGAGGTGCAGAACAGAGTCTACAAGCGGGAACTCATAGAGGTAAGTAAGTGGATACACACACACCACACTCACCACACACACCACATACACACCACGCAGAAGTGCAGAACAGGGTCTACTAGCGGGAACTCATAGAGGTAAGTAAGGGGATACCCACACACCAAACACACCACACTCACCACACACACCACACACACACACCGCAGAGGTGCAGAACAGCGTCTACAAGCGGGAACTCATAGAGGTAAGTAAGTGGATACACACACAACACACACACCACATACACCACACACAAATTTTGTGATTAAGCACTAGCAATTCCAAGTGCAGCTATGTTGCTTACCCGGTTAATGGCCGAGACTGGGCAAAGTAGAGACCATGATCATGTAAGTATAATGCAAGTATCATGCAAGTATCATGTAAGTATCATTTATGTATCATGTAACTATTATACAAGTATCACGTAAGTCCTTGCCTTGACTCGGCCGGGATTTGAACTTAGATACCTTCCACACAGGAAGCAGGCGCTCTCCTCACTGGACCATCCCTTCCGTTATCTACGAGTGGGTTTTTAAACATAGAAACAAGATGTTCCACATCCTACAATTCACCGCTGATATGGTAATCACTACATCTGGAACGCACCAAGACAGGTTATCCACTTCCATTCTTGGAGAAACACATACGAAAATGATCCTGAGTTGAAGAAGAAGAAGAAGAAGAAGAAGAAGAAGAAGAAGAAGAAAAAAAAAGAGGAAAAAAAAAAAGCCGCCCAATTAAAGAGAGAGAAAATATAGGTTTCTCATTTGCTGAGCCGGTAATCTAAAACAGCTTAACGAATGTATCTTTGTTTTCCTGTTCAAGTATTAAGGCCTTCGTCTCCAGTTTCTTTAAGCTCCTACCCCAAACCCACACTCTCACCACACATCCACAACTCTCACGAAAGAAAAAACACTCTCACCACAAACCCACACTCTAATTTCAAACCCACACTCTCACCCCACATCCACAACTCTCACGACAAGCCCCCACTCTCACCACAAACCCACTCTCACCACAAACCCACAACTCTCACCACAGGCCACACTCTCACCACAAACCAACAACAACCTTCAATACAAACCCACAACTCTCACCACAAACCCACACTCTCACCACAAACCCACAACTCACACCACAAACCCACAACTCTCACCAGGAACCAACAGCCTTCACCCCAAACCCACAACTCTCACCACAACTCCCCACTCTAATCACAAAGCCACACTCTCACCCAAATCCACAACTCTCACCACAAAACCACAACTCTCACCACAAACCCACACACTCACCACAAACCCACAACTCTCACCACTAACCCACAACTCTCACCACAAACCAACAACCTTCACCACAAACCCACAACTTTCACCACAAGTCCCCACTCTCACCACAAAGCCACACTCTCACCCCTCATCCACAACTCTCACCACAAACTCACAACTCTCACCACAAACCCAAACTCTCACCACAAACCCACAACTTTCACCACAAACCCACAACTTTTACTACCAACCCACAACTCTCACCACAAACCCACAATGTTCACCACAAACTCACAACTCTCACTACGAGCACACCACTCTCAACACAAACCGACAATTCTCACCATAAACCAACAACTCACCACAAAGCACAAACTCTCATGACAAACCCAAAACTTTCACCACAAACCCACAGCTTTCACAACAAACCCACAACTTTCACCACAAACTCACAACTCTCACCACAAGCCCACAACTTTCACCACAAACCCACAACTTTCACCACAAACCCACAACTCTCACCACAAACCCACAACTCTCACCACAAACCCACAACTCTCACCACGAGAACACAACTCTCACCACGAGCACACAACTCTCACCCCGACCACACAACTCTCACCACAAACCCACAACTCTCACCACAAACCCACTACACTCTCACTTGTTGTTTTTGTTTGTTTTTTAATTTCTCACTTACAGTTACACAGGTATTTGGCTATTTGTTCTGAAACTATTTTCTGGGGGGGGTGACTATTCTGATGTCTCCAGTTTGAACAGAAAGAACCACCGCATCAAAGTCACATGTTCGCTAATTTGCATAATGTGCCTGTCACCACCCGCCTGGTGAGGTGGTTGCAGCCTAACTACACTATCAATACCAACAAACAAAAATTAAAAGGTTTTAAACACAAACCCAAGAATACAATAATCTGAAGAACACATCTCCATCTATTATGTCCTCTTGTGTCCCCGTCCTGATATGACCTTAGATATTGCCAGGACGTAAACCTCCAACAACCAACCAACCTCATGGGTCCCTGTTCCAGCTGGACCAGGATATGGCTCGCCTGGAGCGGGTGGTGGCAATGCCTGGGCCCGGGTACCAACATGCAGGGGAGGACCTCCTGTACCTGCTACCGGATGGACGCGCCGACAACACCCCACCACCGAGCTTGCGCAGAAGTACCGCAGACCTCGTCAGGTAAGCGTCCAGCTTACCAAAAATTAACCGACAGTTTTTGTTCAGTGTTCTTGGTGTTTTTTTTTTTTGTAAGGTTGCATTTTTTGGGGTATAGAAAACATGTGCAGGATATATATTCCCGGCTGAGTGTCTATTTATATCCTTCGGTGCGACTGACACTGGTCTGCATCCGGTGGAGGCGAGGAGGCCACAGGTGGTGCCACTGGTAGAGTGTTGGGTCTTACGGAGTATAACAATAATAATAATTCCCTTACATATCTTTATACTTGCATAGTGTGTTATGCATCACATATAGATAGATATATATGTGATATATTAGAATTATACAAGCATAAATTAATGGATTCGTGGCCTTGTTTATATTTCTATAATTTCATTATAGAGCACATTGTGTGGCGATTATTCAATTATTTGATGCCATATCAGAATTGCAATTTTTAATGAACACTTTACACTGTTGGATTTTTGTTAATTGGAATACTACAACTACACAAACGATCTTCAATTAAAATTGCATAGTCCGTTGGTTTTGAGTTTTCATCATATTTTTAGATAAATGTATTAGGTTGACTATTATCACATATTCTAATCGATTTTAGAGTAACATTTATTACAAATAGCTAGCTTTGGAGAAATTTGAAGTGCAAGCATGCACAATAATTTTGGAAAACACACCAAAACTCCTGTGGTTGAAAAGAAGTTGTGACCTAGAATCTCTTCTCACCATAGTCACGTGATACCCTGATCTATGATCAGCCTGAAATCTATATGAACTACCGTATTCCCGCGGGTTAACGCTCATGTGTAGGTTAACGCCCCCCCCCCCCAACCCCCACTTGGCCAATATTTTGTAAATGCCCACCCCTTAAATGGCTATGTGTAGGTAAACGCCCCCCCCCCCACACTTTAGTGGCACTTCAATTTGCCTATTGAAATTTCAGGGTGTTAACTCGTGAGAATACGGTATACCAGCTACTTAGAATTAAGTCAAGATAAAGATATCGTGAAATTAACCTACTTTTGGAGAGAGGTCCCTGCATTATGGCTTTCTCAAACTAGATATGAATAAGCATAATCTCATAAATTCATTAATTAAATGCTTCAAATCATTAGTTAAGAGACCAATATTTACGTTGGATATTATAGAATTAAATGTCGGTAAGAGTTTGGTTTTGAAGATATCATGCTACATCGGACCATGCAACTTTAAATATTATTACTCTACTTTGGATAGCCCTCGTATGATTATCTCACTTGAAATTCACAGATTTTTCAAATTTATTATTTTGGACGACGAGTTTTCGTACTGTTACTGTTAGATACATTGTGTGTAATCTGATGTAATATAATGTATGCTAAGGCTTGCATGTTGTTTTCTATGTTCATTTATAGGTGAATTATGTACCCACATTACGTGGTCGCTCCATAAAAAGGTACATTTTCAGAGCATGTTTAAATGGTTCAACACTAACCTGGTTTGGTTTTTTGGGGTGTTTTTGGGGTACATTTTTTTTTTCTTTTTTTTTTGAAGATTGATACTGCCTATCATGGATAAGCCTGAATAGGCTTGTTTTCACCATTAGACAGTTTGTCGATAGAAAGCTTGAGCCTACGCTTTTACCGACCCAAGGGATTTTTAACCTCCCACACCACAGAGACATGGTATGAGAGCAACTGGCCTTTGATGACGCTGTAAGTTATACACAGCGGTTGTTTAAGCAGGGGAAATTTTAGTTGCAGATGACTGGTCTTCCTCATTCCACTGCTCCTTGCCCTATCCTAGTAATGCCGAGCATCTGGCTAGGAAGCGACAAGTATAAATTCTTAAGTCATTGGTTTGACTCGACCAGGATTCGAACCCACGATCCCACAATCTACAAACACGGGAGACGGATGCTCTAACTCATTCGGCCATCCTGCTGATTTCAATAGGCAGTTATGTTTACATACACACAAGACTACATCACCATATTGCTTGTCTTCAGCACCTGAATGAAAAACCAATGCACCGAGCTTCCGAAATTCATTGTAAATTTACTTCTAAATTGGAGAGTCTTAAAAGAGGTTTTTAAGTGTTTCATGAAAGCGAGATGGTGGAGATAGAAGTGCAAGTGGTGCTGGTATGGCATTTCGCTGGTTGTCCGATATTACCAACATTGGCATGTATTAACAGGTATTCTGGCTAGTGCACCTGTTTTGCTTCTCAATTATATATATATATATATATATATATATATATATATATATATATATATATATTTATATAATATATATATATGTGCTATATAAGTGATTATGTGAATATAAATAAAGAATAGACCATAATGTTTCCGGGGGGCCCCTTCTGGGCCCCCCCCCATCTATCCACCACCATGACTCTGAGCAGAACCCTGGTCTGGGCACTCTCTCCGCTCCCGACCTCGGCACCGGCACCGTCTGCCTCTTGCAAGTTGTCATATTGTGGTCTGGTTGGTTGTGTTATGATGATAACCTTTTTGATTTGAAATTAATGCTGCCTAGTCCAAAGAAAGCATCAAATTTTATAAACCAAAGTACTAACCCGAGATTTTACCCTACATATCTAACATAGCTATTGGTGCACGCATTAACCATTTATTGCTGCATACAACAAGGATTCCATTTCTGAGCAAAATTGCTGATATCAGCAAAAGCTAAGTTTACAAAAAACTTTTACGTTTAATTATTTGTTAGACTTGAACTTTTAAAGCAGTTGGAATTTCAAGGCCAAAATATGTCCAAGTAGGTGCCAGATTGCACCACTTCAATCATAGGTTTTAAAAGATTTCCGTGGGAAACGCCCCCCAGACTCCCCTCCCTTTTCAGCGATTTTGTTATTGTTGTCACTGGGACCCCTCACAGAAGGAATACTAAGTCAATATAATAGCATACTTCACTGCTGAATCCTGTTATGCGCCGCATTTCAGTGTGTATGTACCAAAATTAACACTTCAAATATCTCCAAAGCTAACTCTTTAAAATAACAATCACTCCAAACTGATGTACAAAAAATTATATCAATCAATCTAATAGTTCAAATTTGACCGTCCCGACGGATCTATAGGCGATAACGGCCAGACACAGCTGGCATACAGTGATTAGAGCCCCTCACAGGTGGCGCCAGTGTGGCCAATGCTGTACTACACAGAGTCAGTTAGATAGGATACAGTGAATATACTATTACATAGGGAACTGAAGATATATAGTGTCCTTGTTTATATTCCCATAATAGATTATAGAGCACATAAATATGTCAGAAGCTTAACACCATCAGATTATGTCATTTTAATACTGCACTCTGTGCTCTAAGTAGTTTTATGGTAACATAATATCAACTTTTGCAGTGATATCAAGCTATGTTGTTCCCTTCAACTATGTTGCCTCAACACAGATGAAACTATTGAGAAATTTTTTTTAAAGATGGGGAACGGTAATCATGATTGGCACGTAGAGAATTTCTGTATCCTGCTTATTTCTAAAGACAAAATGCATCTAGTGCCTCAACCATCACATTTATGGCAATTTCCCAGAAGCGTTTAAACCTTTATAAGCCGATAAAACTAAAAGCATCACCTTTTCCAAGCCAAAATACTTGCAACTTTACCGTATTAAATGTAATGTTTTAAAATATTATTTATGACCGGTTTCATTATTGACAACAAGTTACATTATTGACAGCAATTTACATTATTGACAGCAATTTACATTATTGACAGCAGGTTACATTATTGACAGCAATTTACATTGTTGATAGTACGGTACATTATTGACAGGAGTATACATTGTTGACAGTAATTGAAATTATTGACATCACATTGCATTATTGACAGCATGTTACATTATTGACAGCAGGTTACATTATTGACAGTAGGTTACATTATTGACAGCAGGTTATATTATTAATAGCAGGTTCCATTATTGTCCGCAATTTACATTATTGACAGCAAGTTACATTATTGATAGTAGTTACATTATGGACAGCAGGTTACATTTTTGACAGCAATTTATATTATTGACAACAGGTTACATTATTTGACAGATTACATTATTGACAACAAGTTACCTTATTGACAGCAATTTATATTATTGACAACAAGTTACACTATTTGACAGCGGGTTACATTATTTAACAGCAGATTACATTATTTGACAGCAGGTTACATTACTGACAGCAAGTAATATTGTTTTAACAGCAGACGACATTTTGTCAATGTAGAAAAGAAGTCCATACATATTGCATGCACACCAAAACTCCTGTGGTTGAAAAGGTTGCGACTAAATAAATGCCAATACTGGCGCCTGTCTTGTGTTGACAGGTGCGACTCGTCGACGTTCGTCACGGACGCGGCCGACGTGTGCTCCGACCTGCCGGAGATCAACCTCTCCTGCTTGGACACCGAGAAGCGGAAGCTGGAGAAGAAGGACTCCGGCTTCCACACCATGTCTTTCAAGAACTCAAACTTTGTCACCGCCGAGCAGGAGAACCCGCGCGCTGGACGCCTGTTGTCGGCGAGCGGGGGCGGGGGCATCGCTAGTACTGGTGCCGACGCCGCTGGTTCCGCTCGTGACGGCGCCGCTGGTTCCGCTGGTGTCGGCGTCGCTGGTTCCGCTCGTGAGCGGACCGACCCCCCCGTGTCGACCAGTGCCGCCGAGTGCCAGCCGTTCCTGGCGGGCCGACCGCCGGGTCCCGGCGCCCACACGCCGCTGGACGGTTCCGGCGGCGTCAGCGGCAGCGGAGGCGGACGCTACGCCCTGCTCCGGCGCCAGTCGAGCACGGACGGCGACTTGGACGAGCGGCAGTCGCTGCTGGTCGGCGAGTCGGAGGACGACGTGTGCAGAGAGGCGCACCTGCAGTCAGCCACGGTGCTGGTGAACAAGTCGGGCGTGCGCAGTCGGTCCGACTACACGCTGGGGGGCCGGGCGACGCGCGGCGAGCAGTACGAACTCAAGGACATGTCACAGCAGCGCATGCGCACCAACACGCTGCCACCTGACGGGGGCGCTGGGAGGCAGAGCTCACCGGTTCGGGTGAAGCGCCCGGAAGTGAGGTCAGAGACGCTGCTGCAGTCGGCGGGGCCTCCTCCTCCCGGTTCCGGTGGCGCCAGCTCCCGACCAGGGCCATCTACGTCAGGGCAGCAGCAGCACCAACAGCAACAGCAGCAACAACAGCAGCAGCAACAACAACAGCAGCAGCAACAACAACAGCAGCAGCAAACACAAAAACAAAAACAGCAACTCAGGACTTTAACAGAATCCGAGAGGCGACGGAAAATACAAGTGCTGCAACGAGAATTGACTCGAATTCAGAAAGAGCTGAAATCGCTGGGTGAGCTTGAGATTGAAGTGAGCTATGTATGATGATGCCTGCGACGGGGGAAGAGCTTAGTTGCGTTCCTACTATCTCTCTCTATCTCTCTGGTTCTGCCGTGTTTGCATATCTGGCAACAGCTGGTAGCATCATCTGCTGTCGATTGCCAGCACTAACATGGCAGCAGACGACATTTTATAAAGAGTAATGATGCATACAGACAACTAATTAGCAGTTAAAATGAAAATATCGATTTTTTTTTGATTTTTTTTGTGTGTGATTTCTAATCATATCAGACGACAATTATCGACGCCAGACGACGGATTAGGAAGAGGCTGTTTCTCGCTGTCAGCTGCGGCTGGTGGCGCCCGGCCGTGACGCCCCCTGGGGGAGTGCGCCGAACCCGACTGTTCCTTCAACTATACGCCGGATACTGCTTATAGAAATGGACCATTCCAGCCCATGTCACGTGTAGCCATTTGCAGCACTCTGGGACACTGCCACTGTGCATGAGTAGTCAACGCGCCTGCTGTTCTTAATATATGAAAAGAAAGAAAGAAAGAAAGAAAGAGTGTGAAATAGAGAGACGAGGTGTGAGAGGAAAAGCTTAGCAAGAATCTGCGAGAGTGTGCGAGAAAGAGTTAGAATAGGCAAGAAAGAGCGAGAGTAGATCTAAGCGAGAAAGAGGTTAGAATAGGCAAGAAAAGGCCAGAGTAAGTGAGAAAAGGCGAGAGTGTGCGAGAAAGAGGTAGAATACACAAGAAAGACCAAGAGTAAGTGAGAGTAAGCGAGAATCAGCATAAGCGAGATAGAGTGTCAGAAAGAGGGAGAGTAAGCGAGAAAGAACGTGAGTAGTCGAGAAAGAGTGTGAGTAAGCGAGAAAGAGCGAGTGTAAACAAGAAAGAGCAAGAGTACGTGAAAAAGAGCAAGAGTAAGCGATGATAATTAAGAAAGCAAGAGAGTGAGACTGAGAGTAAGCGAGAAGGAGTCAGAGTAAGTGAGAAGGAGTGAGAGTAAGTGAGAAGGAGTGAGAGTAAACAACAAAGAGTGAGAGAGTTGGAATGAAAGGGTTAAGAATGAAAGAAATCAAGAAATATAACAAGTGAGAGCAGGAAAGAAGAAGCAAATGCAGCAATGAGTGGGTATTGGACTGTGGAGACAGGGTCTGTGGAGATTTTCAATACATATGAACTAGCCGCCTTATATGACCACTACCAGCATTGGTTTTCCACAATGCTGTTACTATGTAGTCTGCCACCGGACCACTTTGCCACTGCAATAGTGTGCACGAGGTCCTACAGAGATATTGGTATGTTATATGTGCATCCCCTCCTTACAAGTGACTGACTCCACCTGCCATTGATTTACCACATTTATTACCGCACGTAGGGGCCTGTATGTACGCAAAACAAGGGGGACACATTAATGAGCTAAACAAGTAGATGCATAGAAATACATATACCTACGTGGAAGCTGAGTTATTACATAGTATCTCAAAGATTATTTTTCTTTTCCACAGCTATTGATTGGTCTTTGACCAACTTTGCAACTTTTTAATTACGTTGAGACTAAAAGCAAAAAAAATATCACTGCTTTCCGACCTGTCCATTTCTCTCCGTAAACAAGGCTATGAAGCCTGGATCAATGTGAAAAATCAATAGCATTAAAACGAGGCTATTTCCTTCTATCCCACTTCCGGTGCTCAGCGCATTTCCGGTCCGGTACACGGCTCGCTTAGTTTATAAATAGCACCCGTGGTAGTTCCATGACGTCATCATGCTGTGCATATCCATCCCATCATAGGTCGGCCGGGGGTCACATGACTTCCGGTCAGTGTGCTACTCTGATCACCACGAGGTGGGTGTGGTCACGTGACCGCACTCACCAGTCATCACAGGCAGTGACCATGTGCAAAATCAAACCTTTTTCTTTCTTTCTGTCCTTCCCCGACTAATGTATCAGTGTAGTGTTGTGTGAATCGTCTAGAAACATGAAGAGGAGGACCATAGCCTCCCAGCTGTTAACTCACAATGAACGCTTGTGACACCTAATTCCTACTAGACTTGGCATTGCATTAGTTCAAATTGAAGACCCATAAAGGCTGGAATGCTATTTGACTGTACATTCAAGTGTCATCTCTCCTTCTTTTATATATATATATATTTAATGTCACACTGGTCTGGTCGGTGAGTGCTTTTGTTTAGATTTAAAGCACATTTCACTTTCCACCAGAGCACTGTACTTAGGCCGGACTTTAGCGATTTTTTGTGGAGGCTTTGGTGGGAGGTTTTTTTTCTAGGGATGGTGGGTGGGAAATAAATGGGAATTTAGACGACCTGTACGCATTATGTGACTGAGGAGTGACCCAGCGTATGGGTAGGAAGTGGGCGATGATGGTGGTTACTTAGATGTCCGGTAGTGGCGCCACATACATTGTAGGGCTTACTCCTTCCTCCTCCCTTCCTTCCTCCCCCTCCCCACTCCCCCCCCCTCCTTCACCTACCCCCCCCCCGACTCCCCTGCTCCACCCCTCTACAGTGCACAGAACTGCAGGTACACGTTGCCTAATGGCTACTCCCATAGATAGCTCAGGTGGTTAAACAATATGATGACACTAAACAGAGATGAAAGATCTCACCAGTTTCGCGGATTTCCGCAACTCTTTTTATATTTACCGTTTAACTTTAAACAAAATTCCAAGAAATCAGGATTTATATGACAACAGTTGGGTAGTTTAAATCCCATTCTTATATGACGATAGATGTTGCTAAAACATAAACCCAAACAAGAACGAGTTGGGTAGGGGCGATACTTTGGGGACAGTAATGATAGTTTTAACCTGACTTCCGGCATTTTCCCGCGATTCCATGACAGTGGCCTATGGGAGAAGATCCGCGTTTTCACGGAAATTCGCCGTTGGTGTAATAATGTCGGCTTGATTTCCACGGATTTTTTGCTGGAGACCACTTTTATCCCTGATTAAAGCTCCATAGACCGATGAAAGCATCAACTTTTCGAAACCAAAACACTTAATTAAATCTGATCCTACATATCCAACTTAGATACTGATACACTTTTTATTTTTTATTATTTTATTTTTCTGAATAGCATATTGTCAGCGTCGAGTCACTGGTCTTCCATCCAGTCCTAACTAAAAATGAAAGTAAGTGAAACTTGCGGCAACGTGCGCTTTGACTAGCATCACAAACAGCTGCATTTTGTTGTGACCATCATCAGGGGCCCAGTGCGTTGGGTGTCTGACGGCATACCTGAGAAGTTACCTGACTATCGATATATGGCTAATATCACTACATTTGTAGAAATATTGTCGTGGGTTTCACATTGTAAATGAGTTCATTGTCATAGTCAACATTACTGAACTTAACCAACCTTATTATACTCCTTTAAATGAAGAACATATATTTGTTTTATAATCTTTTAAAAGAAGAACATATTTAGCAAGATAGCATTAAAAGGACCCGCTTTGGTTGTTTTAGTAGTTGTTTTTTATTATCCTTTAAATGAAGAACATATTCGGTAAGATAGCATTAGAGTGACCTGCTATGGTTTGTTTTGTGGGTTTAGGCTAAATTAATTGAACGGTTAATTTGATTTAAAATAGGGAAGCTAATGTATTAAATTCCAGCATATTGGGATGCGAGTGCATTATTCAACCTGCAGGCAATAATTTCAATTGTTTGAAAGAGCAGCCAATACCCAAACACACACCTGAAGTTGACAGATTGTCCATGTTACATCCTGGCAGGAAGATCACCCCCACGCAGCTGCCCCCTTAATGGTTAGTTGTTGGAGTTTTACGTCCTGGCAACATCTAATGTCATATCAGGACGGGGACCCCCTTTATGAGATGCCGCCCCAAAACATAACCACACTACCATATTTGACGGATAAAATAATATCCGATCCTTAAAATGTTGCAAGTAACATATATCCATTTCTTCACTGCCACATGTGTCGATAACATCAAGTACAGATGGTTAAATTGAACTCCTGCATTGGACATGTTAGCCCATATGCCGGGCGCGGTGGCCGAATCGGTAGAGCGCGGGCCTCGCGTGCGGAAGATCGGGAGTTCGGTTCCCGGTCGAGTCAAACCAATGACTTATAAAATTGATACATGTCACTTCCTAGCCTGTCACTCAGCATTACTAGTATAGGGTAAGGGCTGGTTAGCTCAGTGTCAAGATAATGTAAAGTCGCCATGAGTGTGCACTGTCACAAGTCGGTAACCATCCTGCTATGACCGTAGATGTTATCAGGATATAAAACTCCAACAACCAACCAACAACCTATATGCCTACAGCCCAGGTAGCAAGCATGGCATTGATGCCACACGAGCTGTCTATTAGCAGATTAAAAGCTTACACTGCTCGGCCCGCCCTCGTAGCATGGCACACTGCAGCGTTGACATCGTCTGCTTGCCATTATCCCACTTGACAGAAAGCGCGGGAGCTTAAACACATATGCTGACGACGCTGCGGATTGCCTCGCCTCGCCTTGCACTGCCGCCCCGGTGGCCATTGATGAACCGGAAGTGCGTCACGCGATGCGCATGCGCGGATATTGGATAAGCCTGTCGGCCGGTGGGTAAACAGGGCATGCAGCCGGCCGGCTACCAGCACCCAACGTTTGGACTGCGTCGGCGAGCAAAGACCTGAAAGGGTTGTTTTTTTCTTCTTCTAAGAAATGCTAGGGTTCTGCGTGTTTGAAGTTGCCTCAGAAAGTATGTTTTTTGTTTGTTTAAGAGAAGCAAGAAGCTATCGGAATTTCCTTCTTTGCGATAGCTACAAAGGAATAATTAACATTAATATTAAATGATAACGAAGGTATGGATTCTTATTTATTGCACACTTTCATTAAATAGCAGTGTCTTACTCTTAAGTAGATACACTATTAACTCTTAGGCAATGTCACATAAGCTGGAGCACATAACCTTGTGGAATGCGACTGGTCTGTACTGATATATATTATGCATAATGGTCGTGTGTGGAAATCTGTCCCTACGCTGTATTCGAACCTGTGCCATTGTCAGTTGCAGCGCGACCACTATAGGCGCATCTTAGTGAACCGTGACCTACTTATCGTCTATTCATTATGAGTGAATATATGGCGCTGCAGATGGCCGCCCTTTGCGTTACTTCGTGCTGTTGTCGCAGTAGAAGCGCGGGTAGTGGGAGTGTGTGTGTGTGTTCAGTTGGCATTCTTCATGTTGAAACCCGACGTTAAATTTGTCAGTAATTTTAATTTATGTCAGTAACTCTTAGTCTTATCCGTCGTGTGTTGTTCTGCATCTTTCATAGTGTGTCACTTCTTAACATATCAACTGCATATAGCAATGGGGACCTTTCAGTTTGCGTGAGTCTCTCATCAGATGGCGCACCATGCCGATCCTTGTAATGCTTTGGTTGGATAGAAGCAGTTCCTTCTACTATCAAGTGTGAGGATTTGGGTGTGTGTGGTGGGGGTGCATAGGGACTTAGGGGTGTGTGGTGGGGGCTTAGGGATGTGGTGGGATGTAGGTGTGTGTGGTGGGGGTGTAGGTGTGTGTGGTGGGGGTGTAGGTGGTTTGTGGTGGAGGTGGCGGGATGCTTTGTAGAGTGGCACCTCACAATCTTTAGCATCCCTAAACCCCCACCACACACCTACACCCTCACCACAGCATTAAACACCCATGACACACCCCACGACACACACCTATACCCCCAGTACCCCTTACACCCCAACCACACACTTACACCCCCACCACACACTTACACCCCCACCACATACATACACCCTCACCACACACACCTAGACCTCAATCACACACACCTACACCCACCAAACACCACCACACACCTACACCACCAAACACAAACCACACACCAAAACCCTCGCCACACACCTAAACCCTCACCACACACCTACACCCCCACCACACACCTACACCCCCACCACACACCTACACCCACACCACACACCTACACCCACCACACACCTACACCCCCACCACACACCTACACCACCACACTCCTACACCCCACCATACACCTGAACCACCACCACACACCTACACCCCCACCACACCCCTAAACCCTCACCACACACCTACACCCCACCACACACACCATACACCCCCACCACACACCTAAACCCACCACACACCTACACCCCCACCACACCCCTAACCCGTAACCACACAGTGACACCCCCACCACACACAGCTACACCACCACCACACACCTACACTCCCACCACACACACCTACACCCCCACCACACCCCCCCTACACCCCCCCCCCCCACCCCCCCCCTCAGACCTAAACCTCACAGACACCCAACACACACCTACACCACCAAACACCTACCACACACCTAATCCCCCACCACATCCCTAAACCCTCACCACACACCTACTACCCCACCACACACCCACACCTACACCCCACCCATACCACACCCCCACCACACACCTACACCCCCACCACACACCTACACCCCACCACACACCTACACCCCACACACAATAACACCCCCACACCACACACAACCACACCCCTAAGCCATCACCACAACCACAACACCCCCACCACACCCACACCTACACCCCCACCACACCCTAAACCCTCACCACACACCTACACCCCAACCACACACACACACCACACACCTTCACCCACAACATCCCTAAATGCCCACCACACACCTACACCCTGTCCACACCCCTAAACCCTCACCACACACCCAACATACACCTACACCCCAACCTCGCCGTGAATATGGCCTATGCTGCCAACACGGCGTAAAGCAACCACCAATCAATCAACCTACACCCCAACCACACACACACCCCACATCTACACCCCCACCACATCCCTAAACCCCCACCACACACCTAAGCCCCCACCACACACCTACACCCCCACCACACCCCTAAGCCCTCACCACACACCCACCACACACATACCTACACCCCCACCACATCCCTAAACTCCCACCACCCTCCTACACCACCAACACACACACGCACCTGCACCCTTATGCCCAACCATGATGGCCGACTTAGACCGGGAATGGGTGCTGCCACCAAGTGTATAGCGAGAGAACTGGCTCATGAAAGCTCCCCATAGGGTTAGTAGATACAAGATTCATCCCGTACGGCTGCGGTAGCCACAGGAGGTCTGAAGAACAACAACCTTATATAAAAGCTGGCAAAAAATGTCGATATGCTGAGTAAATTATCTTCGCTGCTAAATTATTAATTTAAGAAGCAAAATATATTCATCACATATATCTTAATATTTACCCGCTGCTTTTAATTTGAAAAATGTAATAAAACATGTAGTTAAGTTTAAAACTGAAATCCACAGCATTCTATGGTGGCCATTTTGTCATTTTGTATTCTCTCCATTTCACCAACTCTGTGCCAATAAAAGTAGCCATTTGATACTAGAACCAGGGATTTTATTTCCTGTTCCATACAAAAGCTATTTTCGCCCATATTTAGACTATGTTGACGTTCACCCCTAGTGTAAGTGTGTGGGGTGAATCTTTTATCTACATGGTTAGCCGATATTCACCGAGAGAAAGGTGGGTACAAAACTACTACTACAACAACAAAAGAAATGGTTTCTTTGAGAATTTTTTGACATGTGATTGGTGAAAAAAACAAATCGTTCTTCTTAATTGATGAGCGATTATTTACTGCGTGTCACATTCGGAAGTGGGGAAGCCTTGCCGCATAAAAGATGTAGGCAGTAAGTACAATATTTGTCTCATCAGAGAGTAACCCCCACACCCACACCCACACCCACACCCACACCCGCACCCACACCCGCACCCACACCCACACCCACACCCACCACTTGGGAACCTGAAAAAAGATTCTACTATACAAGTAAATAAGAATGTGTGCCCTGAATCAATGAAAGCTACTGCATTATGGTGTTGAAATGACAGGAGATGCTTACAGTTTGTTTGTTGTTGTGTTACGTCCTAGCAACATCTAAGGTCATAATAGACGGGGGAAATGCTTACATATACAATTGCATGTAACAGACTAAAGGTTATTTCTACATTAATATAAAAAGTGGAAACATTTCTTGAAATACCATATGCACAAACATGATAAGCGCATATATCTTGTTGTAATATCAATATTCATATCAGAGTAAATGGGAATATATATACATATTTGTTCAATTGTTGTGTCTAAATGGTGTTGACAGCATATTCGCTATGGTGCTTTCCACCTTAAAGTTGCACAGTCCGATGGTTTTGAGTGTCTGTCATCTTTTTTAGCTAAGTATATTAATTTGATTGTCAAAACCTGCCCTTACTTTAGTTTGAAATAACTCTGATTTTAAATGTCTAACTTTTGCGATATTTGAATTTCAACCATGCAAAATTAATTTTGGCAAGCACGCCAAAACTCTGACATCATAGCCTTTGGCAGTAACATATTCTATTAAATTGTCTCTGGATTCCCTTCTATTTGGCAACAAATGCTTAATAAGTGCACCAGTGTCTAAGTTAGATATGTAGAATCAAATCTAGATAATTGTTTTGGTTTTGAAAATTAAATTTGTCTCATTGGACTATGCAGTTTTAATGTTAAGATTTGAAAGTTATAGCAGGACAGTAAGTGCTTCATCGCCTTAGGATGTGATTTGAGTCTCTCTGACATCTGGACTGCGCATATATCTCGGCTGCGTCTCGTCGATTACTGGTCTCAGTGTGACCTCGGGCCTCAAACCCGATATCGGGCAATAGCTGTTTACTGATGTGCTATTTTGTGATAACGGTTTTGAATTCGATGCAGGTTATAGTACACTTTAACTTATAGTGCTGTCATGTATTCTGTTAATCACCTGTACCCAAGGCTTAGCTTATTGGTTATGTAATGGATACCACAGATCACTGTTAATGAGTATATATTTAAAACAGAGAATGTTCACATAGTTCTAGGTAAGTTCAATTAATTCGATTGACTTAGCGATATCATAGTTTAGTTCAGATGCAAGTTCGCTAGTTTTATTGTTGCTTTGTGCAGAGTTTTTGGGGGTTTTCTTCAATATTATTGTTAAGGGGACTTTTTGGAAAATGGGGAGGGGAGGGTAGTGATGGTGTTCTATGGATGCTTCTCAGTGTAGAGGGTAATTAAAATCAAGAAACTCAATTACACCAGCCTTCAATAGTCAGCAACATATCTAGTAACATGGTATGCGTTTAGACCAGATGTAGGGGCGTAGCTAGGCGTACGCGCATACGCCAAAACGTCCACATCGTTTTGTCCAAAAATATTAAATTAAAAGATAATAAAAAGAGAGAGAGAGAGAGAGAGGAGGCATGTCGTAGTCCGGAGTGTCGAAAACTGAAGTCTAAAATGTGTAAAATCCGCCAGCTTAAGCTTAAGTGGCCCCCTAAACCCCCTGCTGAAATTAGGAGTACACATCGTTAAAGGTCTAGCTACGCCCCTGAGATGTGACACTGCTCTTGAAAATAAATTTACTAAATTCAAACTTTCTTCATTCTGAAAATAAGTTCCCGGAAAAGGCTTGTTTGTACACTTGAGTAAATATTTAAATTCAACCATTTTCCCTTTTCACATTACACATGATTTCTTCCTTACAAATAGATAACATGAATAATTAACACTGTTGTGTGGTACTGGACACTTCATGTGATCCAAAGATTAAAAAGGGGAACCAAAGGCCAACGGTGATTGAATGAAATTCCTGAAATCTCCCAGCACCGCTGTGGCCGGAGCTGCACTTTGCTGCCATTAGCTAATAGCAGGGGGAAACTGGTCCCCATGCCATACTCCACCACCAAGGCCATATATAGCCTACCGCAGATCTCCCAGTACAGGCAAAATCATTCTCCAGATTTCGGTTAACTCCGAAGACAACCCCCAACATGTATTTGCAGAGAAACCAGCTATATTTGAAGACTTTTTATACAAAACTAAATAGCCACGACTTCTCTGTATGTATAAGTTATTAGCATAATTTTTAAGGTCCGAATTACAGTAGGTTTGTGTAGGTTATTGGATGATACGGAAAAAAATGTTCTTCTTTAAAAAAAATCAATGTCTCTTCATATGAGAAGCCTAACTGAGCAAATATGCATGTTGTGTATTAATTAGGTGGGTTTGATGCCCAAGACGTCCACGTGTGTATGTGTATGTGTGCATTTTGATAAGACTTGTCTGTATCGTGGGGAGCCCCCTGCTGGAGTCCCTGCCGGCCCTGTCACCAGGTGCTGCGTGTGTTCGTGCGCGGCACTATATATACTCAATGAGTGTATCAATCCGCATGCTACTACTTCACTCTATCATTCTATCAAATGATGATTTTACAACAACAACAAAAACAGAAGAGAGACTATATATATATATATATATTATGTGTATATATTTGCAAAAATAAACTTGAAATTTAGCAACTGCCTATGGTTTGTGTAGTACTTTTTACCCTCTTCTTTTTTGTGGACATATATGATATATACTATATGTTTTATATCCAATCTTAATTAATAGCAATGCTTAAACCCCCCAGGACTCCCTTTGCGCGATGTCATCACTTCCTGTAATCTACCATCAATTCGCATATCTGTGAGACATCATACATCACAGCAAATTATTCCAAGCTCAGACCACCTGATACACCTGGGTGGTAGCTCCAAGGCCACAATCCCCACACAGTAAATGTCATCATCATCATGCTGTCGGTCGCGAAGCGACAAAGACTGCTTTCATTACTTGACTGTCGCTCTCCATTTAGCTCTCTGCTGTGAGAGTGATGTCCAGGAGTCGGTCTTAATGTCTCTCAGCTTCAGGTTTCTTTTGATGGTATCCTTGAAACGGAGATCAGGGCGCGCTCTCTTTCTGTAACCAGAAGACAGTTGAGAGTAGAGGATCTGCTTTGGTAACCTGTCTAATGACATCCTCATGAGGTGTCCAGTCCACCGGAGATTCTTTTTGATCAGAAGATCTTCCATAGAGGGCAGCGCTGTCCGTTCGAATATTTCCTTATTTGTCACTTTGTCCTTCCACCTTAGCTTCATGATCAAACGCAGAAGGCATGCAGCTTTTTCACCTGTCATCTGTACACTGTCCATTCCTCGGCTCCGTATAGTAGGGTGGATAGCACGATTGCATGGTAGATCTTGCCTTTGACCCACATGGACACATGGTGGTTGTTCCAGAGTCTCTGGTGTAGTCGGCCAAAAGATGCGCTAGCCTTGGCCATCTTCCTCTGTATTTCAGCATCAATGCGTCCATCACTTGATATAGTGCTTCCGAGGTAGGTGAATTCCGGAACAGAGTTCAGCTTGTTTCCGTCAACCATGATATCCTCCTCTCGGGTTCTTGTAGAGTTGGGTTGGTACAGCACCTCCATCTTCTTGATGTTAATCTTCAGGCCGAACTTCTTTGATGCATTGGAGAAAGCATCCACTATTTTCTGGATCTCTTCAGCAGAGTGGGCAACCAGTGCACTGTCTTTTGCGAATAGCAGCTCTCTCACCAGTATCCAAGTAGTCTTGGTCTTCGCTCTGAAGTGTGCAATCTTGAATAGGTCAGCACTCTGTCTGGACATTAACATTTGCCATCATTCCCGTATGTAGAGCCTCGATCATAGTTGTGAACTTATCTGGGCATCCATACTTCCTCAGTAGCTGCCATAGGCCAGTCCTCCCGAATGTATCGAACGTCTTAGTGAAATCGACAAATACCATGTACAGTGGTTGGTCCTGCTCAATGCACTTTTCTTGTAGCTGTCGGAGACAAAAATATCATATCCCCGGTGCTCCAGTTACCTCTGAAGCCACACTGTGTCTCCGGAACTACATCAGGTGTTATGTGAATAGATAGTTTGTTGAAGAGGATCCTGGTGAAGATCTTGCCTGCTATGGAAAGAAGAGAGATTCCTCTATAGTTCCCACAGTCTGTTCGATCACCTTTCTTGTAGATGGTTACAATCCTTCCATGCTTGTGGTACAGAACCCTCCTCCCAGGCATTGGTGATTAGATGGTGCAGTCTGTTGAACAGATTGTCTCCTCCGTGCTTCCATACTTCAGCAGGAATTCCATCACCCCCAGGTGCTTTGCCATCTTTCAGGCTGCCGATTGCATGTTTTGGTAATGCGCTGCTGGATGTTGTCCAGAGCTTTGTGATCTATGTCACCAGGGACGTTGAGTAGCTTCATTTCATGAAAGCTGCCTGCAAAAGTGTTGAAGTGCTGCTGGCTTTTGCAAGTTACCAGCGGCACTCACTCGGGAAGCAAATAGAGATCTCACACTGGCAAGAACATGTCCAGACAGGCGCAAAACTATTTATCCCTGCAGTGGCTGGTCAGGAGATGTTGGGAGTTCCATACATCAACCATCATTGATGCTGCCACAGTGACATGGTTGTCTGTTTAGGGTTTGCTCCCTTAGCCTTCGGTTCTGTCAAGAACCTGTACCACAAGGCAGTGGTTTACAACTCTGCAGGGCAGGGGCATCAAACTCCCTGAGGTATTGCAAAAACTGCATACCATAAATGTAATCTCCATTAACCCCAGCCTTGGCCGCCCACACTCCTTTCCAATATCGACGACGCCGATTGCCTCGCCTCGCCTTGCTGCTGTTAACTTGGATGGAATTGGATTCTCAATCAATAGGGAGTCAGTGTTGTGGTGACAAATTATCGTGTGGAATACGCCGGTCTTCATGAACCTCGGGTCTGCTTGATGTTACCAGTTCCGGAACGGGTGTGGATTTAGCATTCCCTCGCTGTTAACACCTGGCAGGCTTTTGTGCATCGTGCATCGTGCTATCTTCATTAGGCTGGCTCAGCTCTGGTCCTTAACCAAATAAATCTCCAGCACCCCCACCCCCACCCCCACCCCCACCCCCACCCTTCCGAGACCCGCCATCCAGAGCCTCACCGTCCCACCCCACCCTAACCCCAACCAACACCCAATATTCACCATCTCCAGTCATTCATCATCTACATGCCCACACCGCATCACAAGCCTCACACCCCACCCAACATTCACCATCTCTAGTTGTTCATCATCTACAGACCCACACACCATCATGATCCTCACACCCCACCCAACACTCAACACCCAATATTCACCATCTCTAATCGTTCATCATCTACACACCCAAACACCATCATGATCCTCACACCCCACCAAACATTCACCATCTCTAGTCATTCATCATCTACACACCCACACACCATCATGAGCCTCACACCCCACCCAACACCCAACATTCGCCATCTCTAATCATTCATCATCTACACACCCACACACCATCATGAGCCTCACCCCCCACCTCACCCAACATTCACCATCTCTAGTCCTTCATCATCTACACGCCCACATCCCATCATGAGCCTCACACCCACCCAACACCCAGCATTTACCATCGCTAGTCGTTCATCATCTACACACCCACACCCCATCAAAAGCCTCACAGCCCACCCAACACCCAACATTCACCACCTCTAGTCATTCATATTCTACAACCCCATACACCATCACAAGCTTCACACTCCACACTCCATTCTTAGCCACAAACCTCACTCCAACACACCATCTCTAGTCGTTCATCCTCTATCCACTCCTGCTGACCTTACTGCCAGACACTCACACTAGTTATGTTTTTCACCCGAAGTCTCCTACTGGCCTTGACCACTAACACACCCTCTTTGTTAAACGAAAGTCCCTACCAACCTTTCTTTCTCTACAACTTATAGTATAGGTATAATACCCCAGTCACACTACTGCTTGCGACCACTTTGCAACCACAAAAAGGGAGTGACCGCAAAGAGGTTGCAATTGGTCGCAAAATGGGCACAAGTTGGTCATCAGTGGTTGCCGACCTCCTTGCGACAAAAATGGTCACAAGGAAGTTGCAGCTACTGGAATAAAACCTCCTTGAGACCAAACTGGTTGCCCAGAGGTCGGCGACCATTGCTTTGGTCGCAAGTAGGTCAAGGTGGGTTCTTTGGTTCCAAGTGATCGCAAAGTGGTCGTAAAGTGGTCGTAAATAGATCACCAGCCGTAGTGTGAATGGGGCTTTAAGTACCCCATTGACCCGCCACTGCCTCCACCCCTCCCCCCACCCCTCCACCCCACACCTACCCCCACCCCAACTCCTGGCCGCCCTCCGCCCCTCTAGTCGTGCGTCCATATCTATGACTGCTCTAGTTGGTTGGTTTGTTGTTGGAGTTTTACATCCTGGCAACATCTAAGGTCATATCAGGACGAGTACCAACTTGTGACAGTGTGCACCCATAGTTACTTTATAGTGTTGCCCCACTGGGAGACTAGGCCACCAGCACCATGTACTGATATCCCACTCAGTCACATTATCCTCATTATCCCGACACCGAGCCAACCAGTCCTTTCCCTATCCTAATAATGCCTGGCTAGGAAGCGACAAGTATCCATTTTGAAAGTCATTGGTTTGACTCTACCGGAACATTGAACTCGCAACCTTCCGCAGGGGAGGCCTGCGTTCTACAAACGCGCCAGCCACTCTAACTAAGCAAACACACAGTCTGTGGTATCCAAATATCATATCGGTCTCCTGAACCAAGTGTAAAATATTCTGATTTACGGCATCGGGGGGAATGCAACTGTTCTATTACTAAAGAGGTGTACATGACCAAGCGCATGAATGTGTATATATATGTAAGTGCTGGTGGTGCCTGAGTGAGATGTAAATAGACATAGTGGTGCTGGCAGGGCTGGGTGTAACCGCACTCAGGGCCTACCCCCTCCCCCTCTGCTGGGTAGGATAACCACACTCAGGGTCAAGGGTGGTGATGGACATGGGGCCACACAGCTTGGTGGTGGTGGGCAGACCACTGGTAGCCATGGGGACCAGGAATGCTGGATCCCTATTGGTAGGGCCAAGAATGCTTGTTTCCCATTGGGGGAAAGGGTGGGGTGATACTCTACAATGAACCCATGTAACCACATAAATAATAAACCAGAGGGCTTGACTCTCTCTCTTCCATTACACTTTATACTCTTCCTTTCTCTTTGTCTGTATTGATTTCACTATAGCCTGCCTACACAACCACAGATTTGAGTCCTAGTCTTTACAAACCTGGCCACCACGACGGGTGGATTAATTGAGTAAGTGGATTTAGCCATTTTACAAAACTGGTGACCACGACGAGTGGATTATTTGAGCAAGTGGATTTAGCCATTTTACAAAACTGGTGACCACGACGAGTGGATAAATTGAGTAAGTGGATTTAGCCATTTTACACAAGGACCCCCACCCTCTAAATAGCAAACTGGAAGACCAGTTCCTCGGCGCTGACAAAATATGTATTCAGATGAATAAACTATTTACAAAAAAGTAATAATAATAATAAATCCATGTGTGGCCGTCTGGATCTTGAAACTCTACCCTGAAATCCTCCCGGCTTCTCTCCATCCCAACATTCCCTAGATGCTGCCCCACTTAGCCAACCCTAAGGTAACCCTTTCCCCATCACTCCCCTCCCCCCTCCCCCGCCCCGCCCCGCCCCGCCCGCCCCGCCCCGCCCCGCCCCGCCCCGCCCGCCTCGACCCGCCTACCCCCTCCCTCTCCCGCTCCCCCATTCCCCACCATTCCTCATCCCCCGCCCCTTCCCCCTCCTCATCCCGCCTCATCCCGCCCCGCCCCGCCCCGCCCCGCCTCGTCCACCCCTCCCAGCCCCGCCTCGTCCCGCTCCTCCCGGGCCCGCCCTCCTCTCCCCCTCCTCCCCGCCTCGTCCCGCCCCTTCGCCCCACCCGGCCCCCGCACGGCGTCCTCCTCCCGCTGCAGGGCCCCTCCCCACCAAGCCGGTGTGACACCTGACACTGAGGTAATTATCACCTTTAATTACCTGTGCCTCACTCCGGAGCCACACATTAGGGTCTTCTTACATGAGGCTCACATGTTTGTTCTCTTGCCTCGGGCATTGTATGTTAAAGAATTAGCCTGCCCTCTAATGTTCGGCGGACACTACGCGTCGTGTCCGACGTCAGCGCTACCTGCGTCCCCCTCCCATCCGATATTTCCGACCTGCCGTGATCAATTGACGCGGTGGGAAAGTTAAAATTTGCACAATCAGATGAAACTAGAACATTTTCTCAATCACAGCACTTGTTTGTATTTGCACCTACATATCCAATTAAGATACATGTGTACTTATTAAACAGTTATGTTACGTAGGATATGAAGTCAATTTAATAGAATGTGTGGCCAGCATAATGTTGTCCATCATTTAGGCATGCACACCAATATTATTTAGCATGTTTTCACTTTATAGTTTGGCCTAATTGGGATGCCGTGCCGACAGCATCGGGATGCAATATCCCACTCAGCCACATTGTTCTAACACTAATCCAACCAGTCATTGTCCTCTCTAAGTAATAGGCAATATTGTGAAAATGATTAATTTTCAAAGTCTTTATTTGAGTCAGTCGGGATCGATCCTGTAGCATTGATGTCACATAGGAACATGGTACCCTGTCCACTCTATCGTAGCCTATCCGGTCAGCACCGTCCATGCCCCACTGAATGTAGTGAGGCTGAACAAGCTTACAAAATTATTTTATGACATTCAGAATATGCTCAGAGAAACCAGACGCTGTGGCCAATTTGGTAGAGCGCATGCCTTTCCTTGGTTGTTGGAGTTTTACGTCGACGGGTACCGACTTGTGACAGTGCGCACTCATGGTGACTTTATAGTGCTACCCTACTGGGAAATCAGGCCATCAGCACCATGACCTTATATCCCACTCAGTCACATTATCCTGACACTGAGCTAACCAGTCCTTGCCCTATCCTATTTATGCCGAATGCCAGGCTAGGAACCGACCAGAATCAAATATATAAGTCATCGGTTTGACTCGACGGGGAACCAAACTCCTGCACTCTTACCGATTCGGCTACCCCGCCCGGTCACCAAACTGCGACATGCCATGATCATACTATGTCCGCCAGGCATCAATCTTAAAACCGTCAAGAGCAAATTTCTGAGACAGCGAACCCAGGACCTGTATCATAGCATCCAGGGTCACCGATCAACAAGATCGGGTTTAACTCCTAAACATCGGCTAATGTGCGCCTCATCTCACCAGGTTCTAGGCAGTAAATAGATCACAAGCCACCTTTGTAAAGCCCCAGTCAGACCTCAGCGGATCGAGGAACCGGACGGAAACCGGACACTGTCTGGTGATGTACGGTAATGTACGGTTTATATAAGGTTTATATACGGCGTGTCCGTTCTATCTCCGGTGGTGTACGGCGGTGTCTGGTACAAGTTTTTGAACATGTTCAAAACCTGTACCGGACACCGCCGGACAGACGTATACGGTTGTGTCGGGTTTACATCCGTTTTGTCCGTTTCATGTCCGTTTCATGTCCGTTTTATGTCCGTTACTCATCCGTTAGGTGTCCGATTTGTAGTCCGTTGATGGTGCTGGGGGAATTCGGTCCGTCGGTTTTTTTTCTGTTTTTGGCGCGTCCGTGATCAGTTCGGTAGGTGTCCGGTTGGTGTCCGGTTGGTGTCTGGTTGGTGTCCGGTTGGTGTCCGGTTGGTGTCCAGTTGGTGTCCGGTCCGTCTGTTTGACATTCGTTTTTCGCCCGTCGGTTGACCGTTCCTTGTCCGTTGAAAGCGCAATATTTCGACACATTTCGATCCATTTTGATACCGGACACCAACGGACTAGACAATTCTTTGTCCGGTTTATGTCCGTTGCTCAATCCGGTAAGGTCTGACTGGGCCTTAACGGTCTTCCCAAATTCAGATGTCTTGATGTAGTTTCCAACCATACAATGCTATTAGGGATAAAGCAAGAATTCAAGCAGGTACAAAGAGTGTTTGGTGCGTATTTTTAATTAAAGCTGCACACTAGCATAGTTTGACGGTTTTGAATTTAATCCATTTTCTAAGATATATATTTGATTGGTCTCTATAATATACTTTACTTTAGTTTGCAGTAACCTTTATCTTAAATTTCTAACCTTGTTGATATTTAAAATGAAAATATGCCATTAATTTTAGCGAATGCATCAAGATTTTGACACCATTGACATCTTCAGTAGCAGCTTCTATTAAATTGGCTTAGTGTCCCCTTTTATGTAGCAACAAATGTTTAATATGTGCACCAGTATCTAAATTGGATATGGAGCGTCAAATCTAGATACGTGGAATAGAACGATATTGGTATAAAAAGTGATAGAATAAAACGCTATATATTTACATATATATTTTAATATTTAAAAATGTGTCATTTCTAGTGGTATGCAGAGACATACCTGCGTATATGGAAGCCAGACCCCTGAACTGGATATGTAGGTTCTGTCCATATAGCCAAATGTGTGTATGGCCTAGTCAGAGGGGTCCTGAGTAGTGTTCCACGGAACAAGCCTAAACTGGGTCACCTGGCGGAGTGAGGTCATATCTAAGGTCATATCAGGATCGATACCAACTTGGGACAGTGCGCGCTAACGGCAACTTTATAGTGCTGCCTCACTGGGAAATTAGGCCACTAGCACCATGCCTGATATCCCACTCAGTCACATTATCCTGGTAGTGAGCTAACCAGTCCGTGCCCTATCCGAGTAATGCCTGGCTAGGAAGTAACAAGTATAAATTGTTAAGTCGTTGGTTTGACTCGAACGGGGATTGAACTTCCGATCTCCCGCACGGGAGGCCTTCGCTCTACCGACTCGGCCACCGCACCCGGTCCTGTCGGAGTGAGGAAGTGACAACCTAACTACTCATCCATAAAACCAAAACTGGGTCACTGGGGTGAGCAAAGGTATGCGCCACCTGTGGGAAAGGTAAGAACTACTGGAACATGCCATGCACTGCCTGGTGTAGAAAGTAAGCACTGTCATGATATATGCTATACTTATGGGCTACCAGGCTAGGTAGTTCAATATACCTTACATTGTTGGAAGGGAAGGTGAATGGCAGCAGAGGGAGAGGGAGACCAAGAACATCATCGTTTACAAATATTTCACAGTGGACAGGCTTGAATTATTCACAGTCTATCAGAACAGCACACCATCGGGACAAGTGGAGAACCATTGCATCCAACCCTCGACTAGAGGACGGAACTATTGATTGATTGATTGATTGATGGGCTACCATGCCAACTCACTGGTCTATTGTCTACATGTATGCTTGCCACCTTGTGGAAATAAAGGGTTGTCAACAGGGCTTCCGAAATCGAGCGTGATTTTTCAAGTACTGCTCATCGAACCATATAGATTACACGACCATGACAAGCACCACGAGCAGGTCCAGGACCCGAGCCCATTTGCAGAGAGAATATATATATATGTGTGTACAATGAGCGGCTTGGGAGTCGGGGAAGCTACCGGAAGTGACTGGCGCCAGTGGGAATGAAACCTGACCTCTGCACCAACCTGCCCTATGGTGGCAGTCGCAAGAACTAATGTGGTGGGTAACAGTTGAGTTTGCAGCATGCTCAGTTGGAAAATGGTTATTGGGCTGTGTGTGTTTACGGGATAGAGGAGGGGTTGGTTGGAGGTGTGGGGTGGTGGAGCGGGTGGGGGGGGGGGTATTCTCTCTATATAGGGTCCTGTTAGATAAAAGATTCACCCCGTACTTCCAGTACATGGGTGAAAACGAGCCTTATATAAAAACGGTCGAAAAATCGGGCTAATGAACTGAGTCTTTATGAGAGCCTAATTTCAAAATCTAAGAAGCAACATTTATTCGTTGTATGTGTGTTCATGTTTACCCGCTACTTTTGAGTCGGAAAATATAATAAAACATATACTTTAATGCAATTTAAAAGTGAAATCGACGGCGTTCTCTGGCCGCCATCTTGTCTTTTTGCATTCTCTCCCATTCTCTGATATAAGTAACCATTTGACACTGGTGCCAGGCATTCTACTTCTTGTTCCATACTAACGCTATTTTCACCCATATTTATATAAGGCTGGTCTTCACCCGTGTACTACAAGTACCAGGTGAATCTTTTATCTAGGGTCCCGTATGCATGCAAAGCGCATGAAGGTTACCAGTACATCAGACGATGCATGTGTGTAGTCGCCCTTAAAGTTACATAGTCCGATAAAATTATCCATTTTTTTTCGAAAGCAAAACGGTTATCTAAATTTGAACCTACATTAAATTCTGTGGCACTTATTAAGCATTTAAGATCCGATGGCCGATTAAGATGGGATGGCCGAGTGAGGTTTGTTTGTTTGTTGTTGTTTTATGTCCTAGCAACATCTAAGGTCATATCAGGACGGGTACCGACTTGTGACAGTGCGCACTCATGGCAACTTTATAGTGCTGTCCCATGGGGAAACCAGGCTGCTGGCACCATGACCTGGTATCCCACTCAGTCACATTATCCTGACACTGAGCACACCAGTCCTTGCCCTGTCCTAATAATGCCGAGCATCTGGCTAGGAAGCGACAAGTATCAATTTTTAAGTCATTGGTTTGACTCGACCAGGGTTCGAACCCACGACCTTACGATCTACCAGCACGGGAGACGGACGCTCTAACTCATTCGGCCATCCCGTCTGGTTGCCGAGTGAGATGAGTATCTGCTTTCCATGTGGGAGTTTGTGGGTTTGAAATTCTGGCCGAGTCAAAACAATGACTTTAAAAAATCAAACTTGTGACGTTGATACCAGACGGGATAGGATGGCTGAATGAGTTGAGCTTCCGACTCCCGTGTTGGTAGATCTTGAGGTTCGAACTCTGATCGAGTCAAATCAATGAATTAAAATTTATGCTTGTCACTTCCTAGCAAGGCGCTCGGTATTATTAGGATATGGCACGGAATGGTTGGCCCAGTGTCAGGATAATGTGACTGAGTGGGATATCAGGTCATGGAGATAGCGGCCTGGTCTCCCAGTGGGGGAGTACTATAAAGTCACCATGAGTGTGTATTGTCACAAGTTGCCAGGACATTAACCTCCAATATATAACCAACCGTTGTTACCTAACTTAACATTATTAGAACAGGTCAAGGAGCAGTGGAATGAGGACGACTTAATTTTCAAGTGGTTGAAATTTCTCCTGCTTCATCAACGAATGTAACAAAACAAACACAAAGCAAGCAAATATGTTTCTATTACTGTTTCTTTTCAATGTTTCTTTTTAGAGTGATTGCTTTCATAACAATTTTGTTGGTGAAATTTATTGAGTTTCTGGGGGTTTTTTTTGCAGTAGGCTGCTGTCGAGCACTTAGAATTTGTGGCATAGTGCGTGCGACTAAGACGCGTTCTTCCTCCGGACCGGAACTATTTCTTTGGCATCCATCTAGATTGCTGTCAGGGCGCCCCCTGGTGGTCAGCGAGCTACTGATAAGACTCCCATCACAGCCCTGATGAGTGACAGTAACAGCCAGCACTCTCCCATATTGGTGCAGCGGGCGTTCTGTATATTCCTATAGCAGTGAGGTGAGGGGCAGTCGCGACCCCAGGTAAAATGTCACATATAAAGGTAGACGTGGGTACGGTGATTGCATCAGGGAGCCTAGATAGCTTAATGGTTAGAATGCTAACTGGTTAGTTGTTGGAGTTTTACATCCTAGAAACATCTAACGTCATATCAGGATGGGTACCGAGTTGTGACAGTGCGCACTCATGGCGATTTTATAGTGCTGCCCCACTGGGAGACCAGGCCACAAACACCATGACCTGATATCCAACTCAGTCACACTGACACTGAGCCAACCAGTCGTATTCTTATTGTAATAATTCGGAGAGCCATGCATTTGGGGTAGGGGGGGGGAGCCTGCAGATATTTTAGGTGTACACTGGAGAATGATATCAAAGGCCGTCTTCAGCAGCCTGCCATATGTGCAGACTGCATCACGCTCCATCACACTGCATCAAACTCTATACAATATCTAGGCATAATGTCCGGAACATGCACTTAGGGTAAGCCATCTTAAAGGTGCATAGTTCGGTAAGGGTATCACATTTTCAAAAGGACCAGCCGGGATGGCTGAATGAGTTGAGCGCCAGTCTCCCGCTTTGGTAGATCGTGGGATTCGAAACTGGTCGAGTCAAACCAATGACTTAAAAATTGATATTCTAGCTTGGCTCTCATCATTAATAGGATAGGACAGGGACTGGTTAGGTCAGTGTCAAGATAATGTAACTTAGTGGGATATTGGATCATGGTGTTGGCAACCTGATTTCCCAGTGGGGTAGCACTAAAAGGTTGTCATCAGTGTGCACTGTCACAAGTCGGTAACTGTCCTGATATGACCTTCGATCTTGCCAGGACGTCAATCTCCAAGAACCAACCAACTCAGCACTATAAAGTTGCTATGAGTGTGCACTCTCACAAGTCGGTACCCGTCCTGATATGACCTTAGATGTTGCTTGGGGCGTAAAATTCCAACAAGCAACCAACCAACATAATATATATATATAGCTTATAAGATATGTAAGATATGTAATATACACCTATCATATATATATATATGTATATATATATGAGACTGTCTCAAAAGGTGCTAAGCAATATGGGACAAAACTTTGTCCATTGTAATGATCAATATACTATCTGCTTATGCATTTGTTCAGGATAAACTGATTTGTTTTTTACATGGTGTTTCATAATCCCAATAGAATACATATTGATTTGAAGCAAATTTCCTTGTGTTTTCAGTGTAACTGTTTCTGTGCTGTTTTCTGTCAACAGATACAATGGACATACACACAACAAAAGAGTTATCACCTTTTGAGACAGGCTCTTATACATTTGTGGGGGGACGCTGACAGTGTGAGAGGTGTCAGCCTGCTGACGAGGATGATGGTTTTATTTGCGTCCTGCTGCGTGCGTGACACGCCACCTACCGGCGTGCAGAGCGAAAGCGTGTTGGAGACTGCCTTGCGAACAAAGCCTTGCTAATGAAGAGTAGCTACTGAAGGAAGAAACTGCGCATGCGTAAATACCAATGCTGTGTGTGTCGTGTTTGCGGAGTCGGAGCATGGCCGTGTGCAGGTTAGGCTCGGTGTCTTATTGATCTAGACGCGCACAGTAGTAACATGATGCTGTGTTAACTTTAATCTTCATCTTCCCTTCTGTTGCCATCAGCGCTTATATCGAGATCTGTAGGCATTATTATTTTAATTAGCTGAGGGAGGGTGGTGGTTACATTTGAAGAGCTCTTTTCCAAAACGTGATTAGCGCCAATAAAAACTAAAAAGGGTCTACAATGCCAATACCAAGTTTGTAGATCGTATTTTGGAAAAGAGCTATTCATATATATATAAAGAGTTCTTCATATATAAAATGATCTACAAACTTGGCATTGGCATTGCAAGCCCATTTTTTTTATTGGTGCCTTTCGCGTTTTGGAGGGGAAAAAACTCTTCATTTATTGATTAAAATTTGCATAGTCCGATAAAAGCATCCAGTTTGCAAAAGCAAAATACTTATCTAGATTTGATTCCACATATCTAACTTAGATACTGGGACACTTATTAAAGCTGCATAGTCCGATGAAAAATCTAATTTTCAAAACCAAAATAACTATCTAAATTTGAGTCTACATATCTAACTTAGATACTGGTGCACTTATTAAGCACTTGCCACCACATATAAGGGAATACTGAGTCAATTTAATAGGAACTCTGACTGTAGAAGGCTATGGTGTCAGAGTTTTGGCAGGCTTACCAAAATTAATTTTGCATTGTTGAATTTACAAATATCTCAAAAGTTAGCCACTTAAAATAAAAGTTACTTCAAGCTAATGCATAAATGTTATCCTCTACATTAAAGTGAGATATTCGTGCACTAATTAGACACTTAGTTCCGCATAGAAGGAATATTAAGTCAACTTAATCAAACATGTCACTGCTGAAGGCTACGGTATCCAGCATGTTCGAGTGCAGCCTGACATTATTTAACCCTTTACAATAAAACTTACATCAAACTAATAGACTACATCATGGTTCCAGCGGTGCGGTGCGGTGCATTGTGGGATGCATCAGAGCAAAACAAAGCCATGAGAAGCACATGGCGCATGCTAATACACTGGGTGCAGCTATGAAATGTGCTAGTTTCAGCCCATCTCAGCTCTTGTTTGAAACATAGAATACCAACTAAAAAGATATATATAATAAATTAAGATATTAATCTTTTATCCAGCATTGCATTTACATCAATATAACCAGCACATCTTATGCCATGTGCATTTAGATTTAGACAAATATAGGCACTCAGACTAGTGCTAGAGCCATAGCCAGAGTCAGTTTTATTTATTTTATTCATGTTTTTATTTATATTCTATGGTTTATGGAGAATTGTGTCTTAAACATATTCATTATATTATTATATTGCATCCTTCCATCCATGTTTATGCCAAATTGTTATGTATTTCTAGTTATTTTGAATAAAATGCCAGTTTTGCCCTATTCGTATCGGCAAACTCAATGGTATGCCTTTGCTTCGCACCTAACGCCGTTTTCAGCGCATGCGCAGTCGGAACCGTGATGTAGTTTATATAGCATATATTATGTCAGTCAACCTAATATAGCAGAAACTCAAAGCCATCAGATTATACAAATTCAATACAACAAATTTTAATTAAATACTAGTTATTCAGTGGTCGCCCATTATGTGTGTGCTTTGGTGGGTTTCAGTATACAACATTATAATATTAGCTCTCCTTCAGAAACCTTTAATGACTTCCTAGCCTGGCGCTCGGCATGAATAGGATAGGGCAAGGACTGGTTATCTCAGTGTCCCGATAATGTGACTGAGAGGGATATTGGGTCATGGTGCCAGCGACCTGATTTCCTAGTGGGGCAGCACTATAAAATCTCCACGAGTGTGCACTGTCACAAGTTGGTACTCATCCTGATTTGACCTTAGATGTTGCCAGGACGTAAAACTCCAACAAGCAACCAACCAATCAGAAGCCTTTCTATTTTTATCACTTCATTGATACCAACTCCCATAATGGCATTGTGTTGCGAGCAAACAAGTGAAGCATTCACACAAGCCTCATTGTCAACCGTGTGTGAGTAAGTCCCCTAGCCTCAGAGATCCTGCAGAGATCCAGCAGTGTGAGTAGTATTCCTGTCAGGCGGATTGGTGTTGCTTTGATACAGATTCTCGTTATATATGTCCAAAGGCAATGTGACAGAGCCAATTAAGTATCTGGCAGTAATATTGATATCATTAGAAAGTTGGTTTGTCTTCACGCTGATTGGAATCAGACTATTTGCAGTAAAAGTGAGCATACACTACCAGACACTTCGGACATTGGCCATAGTTATTTTGCGCAGAAACCTGCGATGGTTTCAATCTGTCTCGGGTTTACACATTCTCAGGCATCATACACTCTCATTATCAGTATTGATATTAATAAGGACACTGACTTGTCACAGTAAGCACTGGTGGTGGCTTTATAGTACTGCCGTACTAGAACACCATGCCGCTAGCACCATGTGTGGAGAGTAATAGAACAAGGCTCTGGTCAGAAATCCCTGAGAAATGTTCGACAGTGAAAGCCTAAAGCTGGGATTCCAAATACATGGCCTGTGGTACGTGAATGTGAATGTGTATGAGGCAACTTTTCACTTTCACTGTTTGTATTGGAAATGGTACACTCGATTCACATTCGCACGAATCGCTGCATGGAGCGATCCAGTTTGCCATCTACGCAAATCACATTCACAGTTGGACATATGGAATCTAGGCTATTGTTATTACATGTTTTCCATTTCATGGTGCATTCGCACCCGCATACCGCATGCCGCATACAACATAGATGGAATCCTAGCATAAACTGGGTCGCTTGTGAGTGACTCCCTAACTAATTATCCATAAAACTGAGTCATAGGTGTGAACAAACACTGGTACAATGCACCGCCTATAACAGAAATCGGAACTACTGCAACATGACATGCACCACCTGTGACAGAAATGGGAACTACTGCAACATGACATGTCCCATCTGGTGTAGAAATGAGAATTATTAAGATGCTTAGTGTACATTCCCCTTCAGAATTCTATTACCTGTGCTTGTGCCAGGGGGGGGGGGAGGCATATGTTGGTCCTAGTAGCTAATTAAGGACTATTAAGAACTGGATTACGCGTGATGTGGCGGGGATTCATCCCGATTAACAAGCACTTAAGTGTTATTAGCCTGGAGGAGTATATATATAATTTACTATGTGAATATAAATAATAATGACATAGATGAAGGCTCAACAGTCACCACTCCAACTGCCAGCTTTTTGGGTTTATTAAATTAATGTGTGTACTACTTGGCTAAGGAGGGAGCCACGCGATACAATCTCCGACACAAATGTACTCTGCATACGCTGTCATACATGTGGTATGGCCTAATTTACTGTTAAACCTACCATTACACCACCTAGGCTCCCTGATATCATCACACTACCCATGCCTACCTGTCTATGTGGTTACTTGCCTGAGAGGTCAGTGCAAACTACTCCACTCGTCCTCCTGGAATTGTAAGTCTTTTAATGCTTATAATTACATATGTACAGGCAATGCACTAACACATACATACACAGGGTAGGTTCAACAACCATACAGCGCATAGCTTGTACAGGATTTTGGTCACGGCAACCAGTGTTGTGGGGGTGATGAAAATGGGAAATATTGTGCCTAAAGCGGGACTCGAACCCACATCTCTTTGCATTCCGGGCCAGTGTGCTAACCATTACACCACCTAGGCTCCCTGATATCATCACACTACCGACACCTACCTGTTTATGTGGTTACTTGCCTGAGAGGTCAGTGCAGACTACTACAATAGCAAGTCAATTATTATTGTTGCCTCTGTGTATTAAGAGTGTTATCAATACTATATATAGTTAATCTATAGCACAAATGGATATCATAAGTATAAATGAATAATGTGCTAAAGTGAAAATTTACAAATTTACACCATGCATGTAGCCAAGTGCTTTTCAACTTTTTTCTTTTAAGACATGGACTGTAATCAATAAAATCTTGTTCAACATTGTTGTGTATCTTAAAATGATGTTGGGGGTGTATCTTTGATTTCCATGTTACACGAGTGGCATTAACAATTTGGAAGAAGTGGTATAGGTCTCAGTTCAGTACAGGTTTTAGGGTTGGAAGTTTTAGCGATTTGCACGACCATTTCCCTTTTCCATGAATCGGGATAGATCCCTGTGTCAATTATTAGATTAGGTTGATGTTTGAATTCAGTAATCAATGCTAGCATAGAATATTTAACACGCCTGGGGTTCAGATTTTGTAGCCCTGATGATTTGTATTCAGATAGAAACTGCAATTTTCAAGTTATTGCTCTCTGACTAGATGTAGTTCAAATTGAAGAGTGTCCATTTTAGGTTGGTAAATATCATCCTTCCCTGGTATATCCTCTGATTGTTTTGGTAGTTTATTTTACCCATCTCAACAGAGTAGTTATTTATTTCAACGCTAGGTGTTTTATCCCAGCAAGTTCATCAGTTTGATTTCTTACTATCTGTGCAGGTGCTGGAGTTATATCGTTAATTGCCCTCCACTCTTTCCTTTAGTTATTAGTATTCATGATTCAGCATGTGTGTCGGCAAAATGGATAATTCGTGCACGACAAAGGACAGATCTTGCTGCCACCTCTGATTCAGTGAGATACACAAGGGCCCTCTGTACTGTACTCTATGAACCCTTCCCCACTACAGCTCGATGCTTGACTGGACTATCCGACCTTACACTAGGTGGCGCCACCACCCCTACCCACCAGCTGCCCTGGTGAGTACTCAATAAACTCCTGACAGACTCAGGAGTTTATTGGGTACTGTCAAGATGGGTGCCTCAAGCATTCTCAACCAGACATTGAACCATCGACACCTCTTCACCTTTTCTTGCACTTGCTATCCGGACCGCACTTCGTCCACACCTCCTCTCTCTATCTCCTCTCTGCTGGCCTTGCTCCTCCTTGATAATGTCTGAAAACAGCTCCAGGAGGGGGAGCCCGCCAGCATTTCACTTTCTACTCTTACTCTGTCCATGTTTTTGGCTCGCTGGCTGGTCACCATAGAGCAAAGAGACACAGCCCTTTGACTCAACTCTCCTCATTTCTCTTTCCCATACTCGCATGACACAGCAGTTGGACCTGATGGAATTCATTATCAATTTTTGAAACATCTCCCTGAACATGCACTGAGACTGTTGCTTCAACTCTTCAACAACATCTGGGAGTCGGGTGTCATCCCTGCCTCTTGGCGGGAGGCGACAGTAATACCGATTCCCAAACCTGATAAAGACCAGAGTGAAGCCCACAACTATCATCCCATAGCCCTCACAAGCTGCATCTGTAAAACCATGGAGCGCATGGTAAACAACCACCTCGTCTGGCTACTGGAGTCAGGACATCACCTGTCCAACCTTCAATGTGGCTTCAGATGGGGCCGCAGCACCCTCAACCATTTGGTGCGCCTGGAGACCTTCATAAGAGATGCTTTCCTTAAGAAGGAGCACGTTGTGGCTGTCTTTTTCGACCTCAAAAAAGCCTATGACACAACGTGGCAGCATGACATCATGGAGGATCTTCATGCGATTGGCCTTCGTGGCCACTTGCCAATTTTCATCAGGAACTTTCTAGCCTTCAGGCATTTCCACGTCCGTGTCAAGACTACCTATTCCAGCCTACACTCACAGGAACTAGGAGTACCTCAAAGCAGCATACTGGCCGTGACCCTTTTTGGGGTCAAGGTCAATGGTATTGCTGCTGCTGTAAAGCAGGGGGTCTCCTGTAGTCTTTTCGTGGACGACTTTGTTTTATATTACAGCGGTGCTAACATGAATGTCATAGAGAGACAGCTACAACCAAGCATAAATGGGATCCATCGATGGTCAGTTCTGAACGGTTTCAAATTTTCCAAGACCAAAACAGTCTGCATGCACTTCTGCCTGCTGCGTAGAATACATGCGGAACCGGAGCTGACCCTGGATGGGGATCCCATTAAAGTCGTTGAGAAAACCAAATTTCTGGGCCTCATTCTCGACGCAAAACTGTCTTTTGTGCCACATATAAAGTACCTGAAAACAAGATGCCTGAAAGCGCTAGATATTCTGAGGGTGCTGTCCAGCTCAGAGTGGGGAGCGGACAGAGATGTTCTGCTCTCCGTGTACAGAACCTTGGTTCGGTCACGAGTGGATTACGGCAGCATAGTATACGGTTCCGCAAGGAAATCATATATTGGGCTGCTAGACACGATCCACCACCAGGGACTGCGCCTGGCCCTTGGGGCCTTCCGCACCTCACCAGTTCAGAGCCTTTATGTCGAAGCCAATGAACCATCACTTAACAACAGGAGAATCAAACTGGCCATGCAATATGTAGTCAAGATAAAAACTAATGCATTGAATCCTGCACACAATTGTCTATTCGAGCAACATGACGAATCCAGGTATGAAGCCAGGCCAAATTACATCCGGCCACTGAGGCTCCGAATGAAACCTCATTTGGAGGCCTTGGGCGTGGATTTGGACGTGTTGGAGGATGCCAAAGTCCCAGAACATCCCCCGTGGTCGTTGAGAAAGCCATCGGTTATCCTCCGACTCACGGAACTGAGGAAGTCTGGGACACATCCACTCGAGTACCAAGGACTGCATGCAGAGATTCAAGGCCAGTTTGCAGACCACCTCTCCATATACACTGATGGTTCGAAAGACCAAAGCCGGGTAGCTGCTGCGGCAGTCTGCCGACAGGAAAAATTTGGTGTACATTTGCCCGATCAGAGCTTGATTTTCACTGCAGAAGCCCGAGCACTCCTTCTCGCCTTGGAGTGTATCGAGCTATCCAACCACACTAACTATGTTATATACAGTGATTCGTTCCCTTGCCTCCTGGCTGTTGCTGGACTGAAAACAAATCACCCTATTCTAGAAACGGTCATTTATAAAATTAACCAACTGACAATGGATGGGTATGATGTCCACCTGTGCTGGGTGCCTGGCCATGCCGGCATACAAGGAAACGAACGAGCTGATCGGGCTGCGAAGAAGGCCCTGAACTGTGATCTTGAACCGTGTCTGATCCCTCACTCTGATCTGAAACCACTAATAGCCACCCACATAAAATCCAAATGGCAACATGAGTGGGATGAAAACATTAATAAACTTAAAGAAATTGAACCATCTGTGGGAAAGCCACCACAGACTCATGCGGGAGGTCGGCGGGACCAAGTGGTCCTTAGCCGCTGCCGTATTGGCCACTCGTGGCTTACACATGCTTTTCTGCTCAAGGGGGAACCTCCCCCTGAATGTATTGGGTGTCAGTCCCCACTGACACTCAAACACATTTTACTAAGTTGCGTTGATTTTTTGGCCCTGCGCCAACAGTTCTACACTGCAGACAGTATGCATGACCTTTTTACTAAGGTAAAACAGGAAAACATTTTAGCCTTTTTGAGGGCAGCTGGACTGTACCACCTCATATAGTTTACTAAATAGATTCTATCAATTATTAATAAAACTTTTCTTTTTCTATGGGAATTTGTTTCCCTTGACCACAAATATATGATTGTGAGCTTTCTAATTTAATGAGTGTCTATTGGCACATAATTGATTGTCTGCTTTTACATGTAAAAGCGATGGTTTGAACAAAAAACAAACATTTCTCGCCGTGAATATGGCCTATGCTGCCGACACGGCGTAAAGCAACCACCAATCAATCAATCAATCTTTCCCATACTCTACCCATTTTTTTTCTCCCGGGCTTACTTCTCCCCCTTATCAAGGGAGTTGTTTGCTTGGGTTGGGCCCTTTACCTTATCGTTTCTCTCGCTTTGTTCTTGTTGCTGGAACCTGCTGAACCCACCTTTACCTGTCCCTTCCTCCTGAACCCATGCTGCTGTTGACTGGATACAAGTGCTCTGCTACCGCTGGACCGGAAAGATTCGGGGCCACCCCAATGACTCATCATTTGATAGATTGCAAAGATGTCCCCAGCTTCTACAACCACCCCACCAGAAGATTAATCTTCAACCAAAAATTGGACCGATTTATCGGTGCCTTTCTATATTGCTGCAGCTCTGCAGCCGGTAACCGTCGTACGGTTACGAACCCCCCAGAAGTCAAGACTTTTCTTGGCCGCCACCGAGCACTACACACAACCGGATCTCAGGCGGTACGGTTGAGTGCTAGGGTCTCCTGATTCGAACTCTTAACCTGCTGATCAATTGACTTCTGGCTTGAAGAACTTCTTAATTCATTATTGTATATTAAATTTCCCGTACCTGTAGTTCCTGGTCGTATTGTGAATTATACCTGTTTAAGAAACGTTCCCCTCGCACCCCTGTAAGCTGTCATTGCTTTATTCTTTAGTTATTTGGTCATGAATTCATCCTCAAGGTTCCCAGTGTGTTCAAACTGTTCTGCAAAGTAATCTGTAAATTTCTATAGCTCTAAGACTTTTCAACCTTGTAGAATAGGCTAAGTACGTGCTTGTCTACTGCTAGTTATTCTATGTACTAAGAGTTGGCAAGTCATTGCGTTAACTGTTTGGAAAATGTTATCTATTGATTCTTCCTTTAGAGTCGTGGATGGACTGTCAATTCGACCTCAGAACTCTGTTAGATCTCTAACATCCCTAAGTATTTCCTTGATGACAGATTGGTTAATGATCTTATCTGTTGTGGTTTGATGACCTGATGACTTTATGGCCTTAATAAGTCAAGTGCTGTCACTTTGACACTTGACCATCTGCAATTAAATAATTTGAATTAATTTGAATTACAACTAATATGCATGACTTATTTGAGTGTTGTGTACATAGCCAATCACAGTTCAATCGTCTCATGTAAATGTCAAGCATTGACAATTCTGAGCCTTAAATCAGTGAAATAAGATTGTTTGTTAGACAATATGTACCTATTTCTACATTCACAATTATACCCCATTATGCGGTAATTCGGCTTGACAAGACGGTTGACTGTGTGAAACTCAAATCTGAGAATTTTATTTCTTCCGATGTACAATCATGGTTGAGCACTTATCTTGTTGTGCATTACAGATCTATTAATAGCACACACATACACTATCGACACATCTGACTGGATAGCCGGTTGAGCTTAGTATGAGGATAATGTAACTCAGTGGGATATTGGGTCATGGTCCCATCGGTTCGATCTTACAGAGGTGCAGCACTATAAAGTCGCCATGAGTGCGCACTGCCACAAATCGGTACCCGTTCTGATATAATCATAGATGTTGCTAGAAGGTAAAACTCCAACAAACCAACAAACCGCAAGAAATCTGATTTGAGTACAATGATGATGTGACTGAGTGGGATATTGGGTTGCTGGTGTTGTGTATCCCAATCTCCCAGTGAGGCAGCACTATAAAGTTGTCACTAGTGTGCACTGTCACAGGTCCATAGCCGAAGTAGGAATTTTGTCAGATATATTATTTTCTATTCTTCTCCTCCACGTGTTTTTTTAACAAGTAATCTGTTTATATTTGCATAGAAATGCGTTCAGTTCTATGTAATCTCATCCCAGTAAGAATCCTTCGCAGTTACCACTCACCTAATTTCCATCTTCTGATGTGTTAACCTCCGAATTTCCAACCTACCACCACCGAGTTCGTTGGTTCCAGCCTCCTAATTTCCAACTTTCGAATTTTCAACCTCGGGAATTTCCAACCTCCGAATTTCTAACCCTCGATTTTTTTTTGTTCTTCCCCCAATCTTTGAATTCCCTCGTTTTTTTGTTTTTTTTAATTATTGTTATTCTGAATTGTCCATGCACACAATTCCAGGCGCTCAAAATTGTGGATGATAGTTCTGATTTCTGGTTATTGTTTTGGGACACCGTAGAAAAGAGCCTTGAGAGTTGTTTCATGATGTGTCCCGTGTGTCCGTGTGAATGGGTGTATAAGTGTGTGTGAGTGTGTGTGTGGGTGTGTGTGAGTGTGTGAGTTTGTGAGTCTTTGTAAGTGTGTTTGAATAGGTGTGAGCGGCTGTGAGTGCGAGTGTAAGTGTGCATGAGTGTGTGTGTGTGTGAGTGTGTGTATGTGTATGTGTGTGAGTGTGTGTGAGTGTCTGTGTAAGTGTGTGCGAGTGTGTGTGTGAGTGAATGTGTGCGTGTGCGTCAGTCCTCCACCTGCCTCCTTCCTGTTCCCCGGGCCTCCAGGTTGTCCTGCACCTCCCGCGCCTGCGCACGGTTCCATTGCGCAACCTTGATCTTCTCCCTCCTGTTGAGCTGGTCCCCGACAGCCATCTCTCTTTGAAATACAAATTAGCACAAGTAATGAACTGTTTACTGCATGTTTGGCGTGTATAAACTAACTCCATGGGAAAATAAGAAATTGGGAATGCATAATTCACTGATCATAATATAAGTGACGCACGAAACTCCGGGAGACTGGCCAGTGTATTTATTCTTCTGAACCACCGAGTGAAACATACAATTACACAATAGTCAAACGGTCAAGTAATCAAAATAGTAATAATCAACAGTGGTAATCAATCAATGGCTGGGCCAACCCGCCCTACCGATCAACAACAACAAAAAACAACAAAAACCGATGCAAGTTTCGATAAGTGTGGGGGGGGGGGGGGGGGGCGCTGGTGTGACCGCAGCGGTAGCTCAGCAAGCAGTGGCTGTTGGGCCCACCGGGCGTGGCGAGCCAACCCACCCCGCACTCTGGCGGATCGAACCCAAACCTCCCGGAGAACCTTGCTTGTTTTGTTTTGGTAAAGTATTTATTCATCTGAATATGACATTTGTCAGTGCCGAGCACTGGTCTTCCAGCCATCTTACTATTGGAATTTACAGGCTATACAATCTAAGTTTGATCAGTGCTGTATTAGTTACAGCACTGATCCTGTAGAATTAAGAGAGTGGCTCCTGCTGTATAATGTATAGCACCAGTCACTGTAGTTCATGCAAAAATGGGGAGCAGCACTGAGTAGAAAGTGTATACTTGGGCAACTCAAACAATCGTTGAAGGTTACATTTTTTTTCTCTTATAAAACAAGGTAAGTTTATAGTTGACAAGACATTTTGTCTGTCTCATATAATGTTCAATGTGTTTAAACAGGTTGATAGTTGTGCAGAATGTTCGGTGTGTTGATAGTTTGTTCATGATGGTTAAGGGTGGTGGCAGGGGAGAGGGTCCCTTTGGGGTGGGTGGTGGGGGTGGGTGGTTGGTGGTGGTGGTGGTGGTGGTGGTGGAGGGGGGGGGGGGGGGGGGGTGGACCCACAGGAGAGCAAGCGATGACACAGTGGAGCCACTAGCTGTACCTACACTGGCATATACGGGGTATATCCAGAGTATCATTTGTTTGGTTTTGTTGCAGTTTATTTTATGTTAGACTATCTTGAAAGTACAACGCCTCCCAAAAAAAAATACCAGACAGGATGGGCAAAGGAGATGAGTGCCCGCTTTTTGAATTAGCCCTAGTTAAAGACTAAATCCCATCAGGCGTTCACGTTGCCCGGTATTGTGGTTTGGGGTGTCCATCGGTTTCAGCTCAACGCATCGCTTCTGCGCATGCATAAAAGTCTAACAGCATCACCTGCGCATCCGTCAAAATCGAGCCAGATTCAAACCATTGCCGATGGCCGCAAATCGCTGCACTCATACTGTCATTATAGTGTCAGTGTCATCTCGGGAGGGGAAGGGGATCATTTTAATAATTCTTTTTGTATCTGAGAAGGGGGGATTCTTTTTGTATCACTGAGGTATTGGGGGTACTTTTATTTATCTATTCATGGCTTGGGGTGTGTGTTTGTTTGTTTGTTGTTTGTTTGGGGGGGGGGGGGGGGGGGGGGGGGGGTATTTCCTACCTCTATTCACCCAGCGGCTGGCTTGGGGTTTAATTGGGGGGGGATGGGGGGGGTTTACATTCTTTTAATTATTGTTTCATATATCTCGGGAGGGGGAGGTACTTCTTTCTCTTTTCACTATCTCGGGAGGGGGAGGAGATTATTTTAATAATTATTTTTGTATCTCTGAGACGGGGGGTAATTCTTGTTTATTTTTGTTCCTATCTTGGAAGGGGGATGGGATTGTCCGAGTGTGGTGAATTGTGTTCCCGAGATAGTCAAAATATAAAAAAAGAAGTACGCCCCCATAATTAAATAATCCACCCCTCCTGCAGTAGGAAAGAGCAGAGATACAAAAAGAATGATTAAAATACCCCCCCCCCCCCTCCCCAGCCAAGAAAAGATAAATAGAAGTCCACCCCCTCAGAGTTAACAAAAAGAATTATTGAAATAATCTCCCCTCCCCCCAAAACCAAGCCATGAATAGATAAATAAAAGTACCCCCCCCCCCACCTCAGCGATCAATACTCACCCTCCCTTCTTCAGACACAAAAGAATTATTAAAATAATCCCCTCCCCTCCCCGAGATAGGAACAAAAATAAACAAGAATTACCCCCCCCACCCCCCCTTCAGAGATAAAAAATAATTATTAAAATAATCCCCTCCCCCTCCCGAGATAGGAACAAAAATAAACAAGAATTACCCCCCACCTCTAAGAGACACAAAAATAATTATTAAAATAATCTCCTCCCCCTCGCGAGATAGTAAAAAAAAAAGATTTTTAAGTATCCCCCCCTCCCCAAGAAATATGAAACAATAATTAAAAGCCCGAGATAGTAAAAAGAAGAAAGAAGATATAAAAAGTGCAGTTTGAAAGCCCCGCTCGAATTTGGCGCATTCGCATGGCATCCACGCATGCGCAGAAGCGACAGTGTAGAGCTGAAACCGATGGAGACCCCAAACCGCAACATTGTGCAGGTTGAAAGCGTCAGTCGAATTTGGCACATGCGGAGGGCATCCACGCATGCGCAGAAGCGACAACGTAGAGCTGAAACCGACGGAGACCCCAAACCGCAACACCGATATAGTCCACTGAGATGACAAACAAACTCGGAATGTAATATATGAATGACGTCATGGCTGGGATTCCCTCATCACATGACCTAATATGTTTCCCCATATGACCAAATATGGTTCCCCACAGACTGAGGAACACCGGGGAACCCCATTAGGTTGCACTTGCACACTAGCCATTGTGGCACCCTCCCTGCACATTTCTTTTTTTCTTTTGTTGATGGGATGTTTATGCTGTCCATAGCATAACTCGGATGGTCTAGCTTGTTTTCAATGCTGGGCAGTTATCGGTCTGTGTTTCTTAAAGTTATGTTCTGTGGTTAATGATCTATGTTAGTTTTTGGGGGAGTTTTCTTGGGAAGAGTTTTCCACCTCTTTTTTTTCCTATACTTAATTCTAGACTAGCCTACTCTATTTACATATTATAGGCTTGTACGTAATAGGTGGTTGGGTTATGTTTGGAGTACATGTTATCTGGCTGTTTTCTCACAGGGCTACCTCTCATGGGCTATTCAGTTACACAAACTGAAAAGGTGTGCTTGGAGAGCTTTTGTCATCGTACAGTTCCAGTCTCAACAGCCTATATCAGGTTTATTTAATACCCATATTTAATACCCATACAATTGCCTTATACAAAACATATATTTTGGTTTGAGAACTGGCTATATTCCTACCTTTATAATTACCAAATTATAGATAAGTATTCATATTTGTGTGGCTCTGGTAGCATTTTTACCAACCCGAACCCCCACCACCACCACTACCATATGTTTCCCCTCAGCACCCTTGTGTGTGA